>PVLA01010032.1:0-68086 GCA_004027455.1 Hydrochoerus hydrochaeris
GAGTAATACAGGCACAAGGACAGCAAGGACACATTCCTGGGGGAAGGGTCATGACACATTTGAGGAAGTAAGAGGAAGCTACTGCAGTTGCAGCAGTTGAGTAATAAAGCCAAGAAATCAACAGGCCCCTGGTCACACATGACCTGCCAGTCGAGTCACACCTCACACTGTAGAGGTTGCTCTTTGGTTATCCCAGGAGGCTTTGTTTGTTTGTTTGGCGGGAGGTTGTACTGAAGATTGAACCCAGGGCCTTTGCACTGAACTGTATCACCAAACCCTTCATTATTTTTTAATTTGAGAAAGGGCCCCACTAAGTCCCTAAATTAGTGACACTTGCAATCCTCCAACTCGGCCTCCTAGATGCTGGGCTATAGGTGCTGGCCACCACACCCAGCTGGAACTGTGGATTTTAAGCAGGATAGGGCTATAGGCAGAGTTGAAAAGATCCCTGAGGTGCAATTCAGGGGACAAAACTGAATGCTGATTCCCCAGGAAGGGGACCAACTGGGCCTGTGCAAGAGCCAGGGGATGGGGAGTTAGGGGTAGGGCCAGGGGCCAGGAGATGGATGGTGGACTGAGATGGGGAGAGGTGAGGCACTGAGACAAGTTTGGGCCAAAAGGGGCTAGAGGACACCCAGCAGGAAATGTCCAAGGGCTACTGCAGGCTGTCATTCAACAGGTGGGAACACAGAGCTCAGAGAAGGGGAAAGTCTGTCCAGAGCAGGTGTCCTGAATAAAGACTGAAAACTGCACTTTCACCCTCTTCTCCCTGTACTTCCAACTGTGAGGCAGTGTGCTCCGTAAATGCTGAGGTAGGCAGATGAAAAGAGGGATTAAATGGCAGATGGGTGGAGAAAGGAATGAATCTTTACTCATCCTGGTTAATCACAAAGCAAGAGCCATGAAGTATCTCACGCTCAGGAAAATGTCCTCTCTCATCCAAAGTCAAAGTATAGAGGAACACATTTAATTATGTATTTATTGAGCACCTGGGGAGTCCTCTTCCCTGGGCCAGGCAGGTATGAACTGCGGACACGGTGCCAGGGCACCTCTTTAGGAGGGCAGGACCTGTCAGTCCTTCCTTGAGCCTGGCTTTCTGTGCAGGAGTTTTCTTTGCCAACGGGGAGCGGTGGAGGCAGCTGAGGAAGTTCACAATGCAGGCTCTGCGGGACCTGGGCATGGGAAAGCGAGAAGGAGAGGAACTGATCCAGGCGGAAGTCCAGCGTCTGGTGGAGGCGTTCCAGAGGACAGAAGGTCAGCAGGGCAGGGCCAGCCCACTGTGCCCGGGGTGGGGTGGGGGTGGTTCAGCCCTGCCTAGGGAAAGTGCAGGAGGGGAAGCCTGGGCCCCAGGGCTGGGCTGGGGGCTCTGTTTACCTCCACCCTCTGTCTCTGTCTTGGTCCTGCCATCCTCCAGGATCAGTATCTCTCAGGCTGTTTTATTTTGTAGTAGTAGACATTGAATTAGGACTTTGGCCCTGAGATACATCCTCAGACATTTTGTATGTTTTACTTCAAGACAAGGTCTCTCTAAATCACTAATTTGTTCAGGTTGGGCTTGAATTTGTGATTCTCCTACCTCAGTCTTCCAGACAGTGCTGGAATTATAGCTATGCACTACCATGCCCGTTTCTTTCTGCTGTGTGTGTGTTTGAGTAAGGGTCTCGCTATGCAGTTCAGGCTGACCTTGAGCTCACTTTGTAGCCCAGGCTAGTCTTGAACTTGCAACAATCCTCCTGCCCAGTGTCCCAAGTGCTGGGATTCTTTCTGCTTTTTTTCTTTTCCTCCTTTTTTCTGTTTGACCTCATCTGCCCATCTCATCTCCCTGCCTGCTTGTATCTCTTTCTTCCTGCCTATCTGTCTCTCTCTGAATCCCTGTTGGTCTGTCCATGTGTCTCTCCCCGTGGATCCACTATTCATCCTTCCATCTGTCTGTGGGTATGGACAGACACACCTGTTTCTCTCTGGTTGGATCCAGTGTCCACTCTGTCCCTGTGTTTGCTTCACACTGGCTTCCCTCTGTATCCCCACAGTCTTCTCCCTCCCACCCCGCAGGGCATCCATTTGATCCCTCCCTACTGCTGGCCCAGGCCACCTCCAATATCGTCTGCACACTCCTCTTTGGCCTCCACTTCTTGTACGAGGATAAGGAGTTCCAGGCTGTAATCCAGGCAGCTGGCGGTACGTTGCTAGGGATCAGCTCCACATGCGGCCAGGTAAATGGATGAGACCCCTCTCTAGCCACCTTCCTCAAAATTTCCTGCCAAACCCCTTCAAAACCAGCAGTATTTCCTCCTGCAGATCTACGAGATGTTCTCCTGGATCCTGAAGCTATTGCCTGGCCCTAACACACAACTCCTCCGCCACTTGGGCACCCTGGCCACCTTCACTTCCCAGAAGGTGCAGCAGCACCAGGGCAACCTGGACACCTCAGGACCTGCCCGTGATCTTGTGGATGCCTTCCTGCTGAAGATGGCACAGGTGGGGAAGGTTAGGGGAGGCTGCAGGGGTCCCTCTAGGATGGTGCTGGTGGCCTCACTGGTTCCCCTGGGACCAAGCATACCTGGGCACCTCAATCAGGTCTCTTTCTCCGGCAGCACGTGTGTGCACATGTCTTCCCTGTGTGTCCTCCTTTCTTGCCATTCATCGATCGATCGATGGATCTCTTTCCATGCATTGTTCTCACCGCCTCTCCCAGGCCCACTCAGAAAGCCCTGGAGCACTGGCACCTCACTCTCCCTTGCATCTCCTCTTTCCTCCTTCCTACCTCACCCCTGTAATCGGGCCCTGTGCCCAGAGTCCTGGCACCAGCAAGTCTCATGGTCACTTACCCCACACACTTCCTGTTTCCCCATCCACACTAGATGTGAACTACAATTAGGTGATTTGAAAAACCTTGCAATTTAAAATTATGTTAATAAGGTCTACTTTATGAACTATATAAGAACAATTTCTTATTATAAGAGAAAAGGGAAAATTTTTTCTTAACCCTGTGGCCCCATTTTTCTCTATCTCTCTGTCTCTGTCTCTCTGTCTGTCTCTCCCTCTCTCTCTCTCTGTCTCTGTCTGTCTCTTTCTCCCTGTGTCTCTGTCTCTCTGTTGGTAGCAGGGATTGAACCCGGGGTCTTTGAAACAAGCTACATCCTCAACCCTTTTTATTTTGCATTTTGAGACAGGGTTTTGCAGTCACTAAACTGCACAAGCTGGGCTCAAATTTGTAATCCTGCCTCAGCCTCCCAGAGTGTTGGGATTACAGACATATACCACCATGTCCACTATACTTTCATTAAAAAAAAACAAAACCCAAACATGTTTTTAGGCTGAGGATATAGCTCTGTGGTAGGTCACACTAGGTTGAATCCCCAGCTCCAACTGGTACAGAGTACAGGGTGCAGGGAAGTGTGGGTGCCATTTTTAAAAGTTCTTTTTCATTACACTGGGGATGGAACCCAGATCTTCATGCATATAAAGCCATATGCTACCACTGAGCCCAACTAATACAATTTTTAATTTATCATTTATTCACTTAATTGTTTTTTGAGAAAGTCTTTCTATGTAGTTCAGACTGGCCTTGAATTCACTTTGTATACCAGGCTGACCTTGAAATCCTCCTGTCGCAGCCTCCCAAGTGCTGAGATTACAGACATGTACCACCCTACCTGGCTCAAACCCAGTAAAATTTTAATTGTAATAAAATACACATAAAATGAACCATTGGAACCATTTTAATGTACGTTCATTAGTGTTAAACTCATTCATATTGTTTTATATTCTCCAAAACTCTTTGTTGTTGATACTGTTGTTTTTATAGTATTGGAGACTGACTTCAGTGGTACCTTATCACTGAGCTACATCTCCAGCCCTTTTTTTTTGAATTTTAAAATAGAGTCTTACTAAATTACCCAAGAAAGAGCTGGGTGTGTGGTTCATGCCTGTAATTCCAGCACTTGGAAGGTCGAGGCAGGTGAATCATAGTAAGTTCAAGACCAGGCTGAGCTACAAAATGAGCTCAAGGCCAGCTTGAACAGCATAGTGAGACCCTGTGTCAAAAAATAAAATAAAAATGGCCTGACTGGGGATTTAGCTCAGTGGCATAAGCACCTGTCTTGCAAGCACACAGTTGTGAGTTCGATCCCTGGAACCAATAAAAAAAAAAATGGCCCAGAAAGGGCCACTTTTTTCTCTTTTTATTTCCTTTTATTTTATACTCTTTTTTAAAGCTTTTCAACCAGTACAAACTAATATCAAGAGCCCACTTGCAATCATCCTGCCTCAGTTTCCCTAACTTCTGGATTATAAGCTTGTGTTCCCACATATGCTTTAGAACTCTTGCATCTTGCAGAACTGACTCTGTATACCTATTAACTAACTACTGCCTGCTTCTACCTCTTTGAAGCTGTTGGCAGCTGCTACTTTCATCTGTGAATTTGATCACTCTAGGTATCTCATATAAGTAGAATCATACAATATTGCCCTTTCATAACTGGCTTATTTCACTGAGTGCAACACCCTTCAGGTTCATCCATGTTGTAGGATGTGGCAGGATTTCCTTCCTTTAAGCCTGAATCGTATTCCCTGCTATGGACCTTGTTTCCCTGAAAATAACACCTAACTAGTGTTAATTAAGCACTGGCCATTGTACCTCACTATCCTCTTGTTTGGTGGCTACTGTAATGGCCAGTAAGGCAAAGTGATTGGAGCTGGCATTTTTGATCTCTAGCTTTCAAGGCTGATTATTTTCTGGTTGGGTCTTAATGTGGGGGGAACGCACCACATTCTGTGTATCTACTCATCCTTTAATGGCTGTTTAGCTTGTTTCCACCTCATGGCCATTGTGAATAATTCGGCTATGAATATATGTGCACAAATACCTTTGGAGTCCTTACTTTCAGCTCTTTTTCGGATTTGGAGATAGGTATCGGGGCTGGGGATTTAGCTCAGCAGCATAAGCGCCTGCCTTGCAAATGCGTGGTCCTGAGTTCGATCCCTGGTACCGATTTAAAAAAAAAGGAGATAGGGTATCACCATGTAGTTCAGGCTGGCCTTGAACTCGCTACCTAGCCCAGACTGCCTCACACTCCCATTGATCTTCTTGCCTTAGATTCCCAAGTGCTGGGATTAAAGGTGTACACCACTGCATTTTGCTCCTGCTTTTAATTCTTCTAGGTATATACACAATGGAGTTGCTAGACCTTATGGTTACTGTATTTTTCAAATTTTTTTCTTTTGCAGTACTAGGAATGGACCCCAGGACCCTACCACTAAGCTACACCCCTAGCCCTTTTTGTGAGTTACAAGTCTTGTTTTATTTTTAAGATAGGGTCCTGCCAGTTTCCCCAGGCTCGCCTCAAACTTAAAATTTCCTTGCCTTGGTTTCCTGAGTAGCTGGGATTGCAGGCATGCACCATGCATCTTTAATTTTTGAGGAGCTGCCACACATTTTTCCACAAGAACTGAGCCACTGTACATTGGTACCAAACCATTACCATTTCTCCACATCTGCACCAACATTTAATTCTCTTCTAAGTTGTTGTTTTTTACTTGGTTTTGGTCTTTTGAGACAGGATCTTGCTGTATAGTTCAGGTTATCCTCAAATGCAAGATCTTTCTGCTCCCGTCTCTCAAGTGCTAGGAATATAAGCATGTGCCACTATGCCACCTCACTTTCATTTTTTTCCCCTCTCTCTCCCTCTTTTCTGTTATTTCATATTCTTTTTTTTTTTTTTAAGCTTTTCAACCGGAGCAAACTAATATCAAGAGCCTACTTGCCAGCTTTTCCAAAACATTTATTTAAACTCCCTGTTGAGGCTTTAACTTGCTACTCTGCACCCCAAGACTGTTGTCTCTGAGACCCTACTTCCGGCAGGCTGTGTGCTCTGAGCCCCTCTGCCTGCTTTCTTCCAGGAAGAAAAAAACCTGAGCACAGAATTCACTGAGAAGAACTTGCTGATGACAGTCACTTATCTGCTGTTTGCTGGCACAATGACAACGGGTGCCACTGTCCGCTATGCCCTCCTGCTCCTTTTGAAATATCCTGAGGTGCAAAGTAAGAGCCTTTCCCACCAGCCAGGCTCCAGGGACAGAAGTGAGGGTTTGGGAGGGCAGAAGAGCAGGTAGAGCAGACAGGCTGAGCCAGCATGTGGAGATGAGAATAAGCAGCTGGCAGCGAGAGGCTGGGGGCTGCCAGGTGCAATGTGAGGTACAGCCAGTGGCAAGGCAGGAGGTGACTGCAGGGCCTTGTCCCAATGGCACAGTACATTATGTGCTGTTTTCAGCCATGAGGATCTATGGAAGAATTTTGAGCAGGGAGAATACAGGGTCAAATTTGGATTTTATTAAAATTCTTTTGGCTGCCCTGAAGAACTGGGTTGTAAAGGGTAAGAGAGGGTGTCAGGAGCCCTGGGAGGAGCACAGGGGCCTAAAGGGAGAGGATAGGGTTGGACAAGACCATGAGGGTGAAAGAGCAGAACAGACAGGTCGTGGAGGATAACAAGGGAAGGAGATGGGCAAGGGTGGTGGGAACAGTGGGCCCATCCACAAGTGGGGCAGGAAGGATGAGGAAAGAACTGATTTCAAAGGAGACACGCAGGCCACTTGGGAATAATTTGAGTAGGGCCTAGGGCCAGCCACAAGAATGGATGCAGGAACTTATAAGACAGGTAGGAGCTGGAGATTAAAATTTGGGGTCCTCAGAGAGGTTTGTGGTATAATCTGTAATCCCAGAACCCTGGGAAGCCAAGACAGGAGGTTCTCAAGTTCAAGCCCCGTTTGAACAATATACCATTTTAATGAGAATTTGTCTCAAAAAAAATTAATAACAAAGGGATAGGCATGTAGCTCAGTCCCTGGGTTCAATACTCAGAAATGAAAGAACAAACAAATTAAGGTCCTCACAGAACAAGGAGGGTGAGTGATAAGAGGCAGGGTTGGGAATGAGCTCCCATGAATTCTGGGTCACATAACTATGTTAAATGCAGACAGGCCAGTGGGGTGGACTGGCCTGGTAGTGTCAGTGGAATCAGCTGTGATTTTGGACAAGTGACTTGGGGTTCACTAAGCTTCATTTTCTCATCTGGAAAATGCAGATAGATATCTACTGCACAGGTTGCTGTGGGATTAAGAGGACAGATGCAGTAAAGCCTTGCACACAAAATATGCTGGCCCCAGGCTCACTGAGCATTTGGAGGTTGCTCCTCTCCATTGCCAGCCTCACCCTAAATCACCGCTGCCCAAGACAAGGGGGCTGCCAAGAGGAAAGTCAGAATCCCACAACCCTACTCTCCTCTTGCTTGCAGAGCAGGTACGGGAGGAACTGATTCGGGAGCTGCCAGCTGGCCAGGCACCCAGCTTGCGGGACCGGGCCCGCCTCCCTTTCACGGATGCGGTTTTGCACGAGGCACAGAGGCTGCTGGCGCTGGTACCTATGGGCATGCCCCACGTTGTCACAAAGACCACTAGCTTCCGAGGGTACACGCTGCCCAAGGTGAGTGTGTGGATGGGCAAGGCCCAGCAGTGGTCTCTGTCTCAGGGCCTTAGTTATTTGCTAAAATAATTGCTATTGGTGTATCAAAGCTTTTCTTGATTTTTTTTTTTAACTGAGGATTGAACCCAGGGCCTCCTTTGTACTAAGCTACATCCTCAGCCCTGCTTTGTTTGTTGGTTTGTTTGTTTGTTTGTTTGAGACAGGATCCCAATCACTAAATTGCCCAGGTTGGGCTCAAATTTGCAGTCCTACCGCCTCAACCCTTCCAGTGCCCAAATTACAGGTCTGGACGTCTTTATTTGAATTTCTTTCTATCTGTTGTCTGTCTGTTAGACTTTACGGCAGATACCCAGGGTCTGTCTCTTTCCCTCCTCTCTCCTTGTTCTCCCCTCATCTGTTCCCCTTACCCCTTCCTCTTTCCTTTCCCCTTTCCCTTCTCCCTCCCGCTTTTCTCTCCCTCTTCCCCCGCACCCCACCTTCTTGTGGAATCCCGGCCCTTTCACTGGGAAGCGGCTAAGACCTAGAATCACCACCAGGAGGAGATATATCCCAGGCCCTGAAATCAACACAGTTACTCCTTGCTTCACTGTAGAATCAAACCACAGCAGTTAAAATCCAGCCATGTGGCTGCAGTCTTGGACAAATTTCTTCATCCTCTGAACCTCAAAATACCTCTCTTTTAAGTGGGAATAGAAGTAGCATCGTCGTGAAACTGTAAGATAATGCTTATAAGACCAGCTCAGCTCTTGTTGGCGCGCGGGGCAGGGAGTTCTGTATACTGGGCAGCGGCACCATAATGATATTGAGAAGTCAGGTGTGGTGAACTATGCCTGTAATCCCATCATTCTGGCAGGCTGAGGCAGGAAGATCACAAATTTGAGCCCAGCCTGTGCAACTTAGTGGCTTAGCAAGACCCTGTCTCAAAATAATAAAATAGGGCCAGGGATATAGCTCAGTAGCATAAGTGCCTACCTGGTAAACACAAGGTCTTGAGTTTGATTCCCAGTACCAAAACAAAACTATTGTTATTGTTGTTGTTGTTATTATTATTATTATTATTATTATTGAAGGCTTAGGATATAGGGATGTAGCTCAGTGTGAAACTCTGGGTTCTACTCCCAGTACTACCAAAAAAATAAAAGATATCAGTACTTGGGGACCTGACCCAAATTTATTTATTTATTTATTTTCTTTCTTTCTTTCTCTTTGTGAAATAGTCTGGCTATGTAGTTCATAGCAAACTTTGAACTCACTATGTAGCCCAGCCTAGTCTCAAACTCAGTGATCCTCCTACCTCAGCCTCCCCATCCAGCCCAGCACCAAAGCATTATTCTAAATGCTTTCCGTGTGTATTATCTTATTTCATCCCCAAAGCAGCCCTCTCCAGGAACCAGCCCCATTTCACAGAAGAAGAAATGGAGCTTGTAAGGCTAGGAGACTTTCCAAGGTCGCCCAGCCTGCAAGGACAGAGGCCAAATGGGAACCCAGAGCCTATGCCTTAACTACTCTTATCTACCTTTCTTTTATTTGAAATATACTAACCTGGCACTATCTTTTCCTGGAGCTCCTCACCTTTCAACTGTGATCTGTGCTAGGCACACACCCTAGCACAGAAATCCCCCTTTCTCCTCCGGCTCTGGCTCCCTCACCTGCCTTCAGCCTCAGCCACAATCCCAGGAAAGAAATGGGGAGCTCTGATCTGGGCTGCAGCTGCTGCTTTCTGAACCTGAGCCAGGGACCGTTCATGGACAGCCCTGCCCACTCACCCTCAGCTTCACCCACAGCGCAAAGAGCTGAACTCTGACACATTCCACAGAGAAGTGGCTGAAGATGGGCACAGCTGAATCATGACACACTCCCAAAGTTTCAAAACCAAGTGTAAAAATACCATTGTACAAATGGTTACCTTTGCCATGGTTTCCTCATCCTTTTTTATGTCTCATTTTGTTTTGTTGTAATGTTTGAGACATGATCTCACTATGCAGGTCAGGCTGGCCTTGAACTCTCCACAATCCTCCTGTCTCAGCCTCCTGAGTGCTAGGATTACAAGTGTGCACCACCAGACCAGTTTAACCTCCTCATTTTAAAATGGGGATAATATGCTGGGCATGGTTGCACACCCTTATAATTCCAGCTATGCAGGAGGCTAAGGCAGGAAGATTAAAACTTCAAGGTCAGCCTGGGGAATTTATCATGATCCTATTTCTAAATAAAAAATAAAAATACTGGGGTAGAGCAGTAAAATATTTGCATAATATGCATGAAACCCTGGGTTCTAGCCCCAGTACTGCAAAAAATAAAGTAAAATTGGAATAATATTTGTACCTACCTCCTAGACTTGTCCAAAAGATTTAGTGAGACAGTGATGAAGGCCTATAATCCCAGCACTCTGGGCAGCTGAGACAGGATGATGGCTAGTCTAAAACCAACCTGGGCAACTCAGTAACTTAACAAGATCTTGTTTCAAAAAGTAATTAAAAAAAAAAAAAGCTGGGAACATAGCTCAGCATCACAGTCCTGGGCTTATTCACCAGTACAGGAAAAACAACTAGTAAGAGAGAGAATATACAGATGTGCAGACAAGCAAACATGTCTGTGTGTGAGATCGTGTATTGTGCATAGAGGTAACGTGTGTGTGCTCACAATTAACACCCAGATAATGCTGATGTCATTGTTTTGCAAACTGGTGTCCCTAGTGCTCCAGACTGATACTTGGCTGTCTTACGCCAAGTGGCCTGACCTGGTAAGAACCACAGTTTTATCATTTCCCTCAGGGCACTGAGGTCTTCCCTCTCCTTGGCTCTGTCCTGCATGACCCTGCAATCTTCGAGCAGCCAGAGAAGTTCAACCCAGGCCGTTTCCTGGATGCAGAAGGACGGTTCAAGAAACCCAAAGCATTCCTGCCCTACTCCTTAGGTGGGGAAAGGGTCCTGGCTGAGAAGGACATTGGTGCCAAATGGAGGCACCCTCCCTGCACGCTGGGTTCCCAATTGCCACTCCCACCCCCAACCCCAAGGACCTGGGTGTGCATGGGACAGGTTCAACCCCACCCCCCCAAGTAACCCCATCTCCTTCCCAGGTAAGCGCATCTGCCTTGGAGAGGGCCTGGCACAAGCAGAAATTTTCCTCTTCTTCACCGCCATCCTGCAAGCCTTTTACCTGGACAGTCCATGCCCACCAGATGCCCTGAGTCTCCAGCCAGCCATCAGTGGCCTCTTCAACATCCCTCCAACCTTCCAGCTGCAGGTCCATCCTGCTGACCTCCACCCCACCATGCAGGCCAGATGAAGGAGGGCGCTTGGGAAAGTGGTAGTTGCTCAGGGCAACATACCCAGCCTCAAACAGCGTACATGGACAGGGTGTGTGTCCAGAGCCCCCGGTCTGCACCAAAGGCAGCCCAGTTACACCTGCAGCTGTTTTCTAGAGACGCCACACAGACAGTTGGCCCACACAGCTTCTATGACACAGCCACATAGTCCTGAGGGCCACAGCTGCTGCGTGAGACATCAATGTGGTGCAGTGTGTCTGGAGCCACGAGCAGAGGCCCACGTATCCCACCAAACCGTACACCACACAACTGCCTGCACCCTCAACCCACACGGGGGAGTCCAGCCACACAAACACGTCTGTCTGTGGTCACAGCTCTCATGCCCTCGTCAGCCAACAGACAGTGCCACTTTCTTTGGGCGCCTGCCACAGAGAACAGCATGACCATGCTTGATCACACCATAGTCAGAAAGACTGTCATCCCTCCCTGTATGTAGCCCCAACATGCACTCCTTGAGTGTCTTCACCACCCTCCAAGCCCATGAGCACTGCCAGTGACAGCCCTCAACCACCGGTCCACACAACCAGCCCACGTGTGGCACTGTCCTGCCTCCCCTCATAGCCTCCCACTGAGACACACCACTCCACAGAGACGTGGTCCCAAGCCACCTCCACTCTTTTGTCCTCCAAAGACACCCTTTCTAGGCATTGTTTTCCCTCAGATTTTCCCAAATACAAGACTTCCTGGAGCTGGGAGTTCAGTGCAGGCAGCACAAGTGCCTGCCTGGCAAGTGAGAGGTCCTGAGTGTGAGCCTGGTACAAAAAAAAAGACTTCCTGATCTGCAGTTGTATACCTAGACCTTGGACACAGGATCCCCAGACCAGAGCAAGCACACCCCCATGCCTACTTATGTAACCATGTTGATGGAGGCCCCAGTCTGTCCCCACTCCCCACACATATAGAGCCCTAAGGTCCCTAGTTTATATGAGTCCCCACCACTGGAAGGGCTAGAGGACCAAGAAAGGGCCAGATCCCAGCACCCAGTGCTAGGGAAGAGGTCTGATCTGACCTCCTTACCACATAAAGATCCTTACTTTGCAATAAAAGTTTGTTTCTGGCCCCTGGTCTGGCCCAGGGCATGGCCTCATGTGCATATGTGACCATGTCTGTCGTCTGTCACAGTGAGTAAAGGGTGGGGATGAGGGAGTGCACCCCTCCCCTGAGGTTGGGCGGGAGCTGAAAAACACAGTCACCACCCACCCTGGCTGTTGACATCAGTACCAGATGTGGAGCTGAGCAAGGAGGGCTGGGGAGGGTCAGAGCTGGGGCTGTCCTGGTTGGGGGGCCCAGGCCCAGGGAAAGCAGACAGATTCAGAGGCTGGGGACTCTCCAAGTCTGAAAGCAGATACGTACAATCACCAGTCCATCACCCAGACCCCTCTCTGGGCTCTTCCGCTACCCCTTCCCCGCTGCCTGCCCTTCACAAGCAAACCAAAGGCTTTTTGTTTTCTTTCTTTCTTTCTTTCTTTCTTTCTTTCTTTCTTTCTTTCTTTCTTTCTTTCTTTCTTTCTTCTTCTTTTCTTTCTTTCTTTCTTTCTTTCTTTCTTTCTTTCTTTCTTTCTTTCTATTTCTTTTCTTATACTGAGGATTAAACCCAGGGCCTTTGTACTGAGCTACAACCCCAGCCCTTTTATACATTTTTGATTTTAAGATAGCATCCTCCTAAGTCACTAGGTTGCCCAAGCTGGGCTCAAATTTGCTATCCTCCTGCCTCAGCCTTCCAGAGTGCTAAGATTACAGGCGTGGCCCCAGCTAAACTATCTCTATTTCTGGTTTGGTTCAGTTTGGTGTTTTGTTGAGGCAGGGCTCACTATGTAATTTAGATGGGCTTTCAACTGGCTTTGAACAAGCTACATCCCCAGCCTCCCCCCCCCGCCCCCCTCCCCACCCCACTGTGGCTGGTTTTAAACTGGCTTTGTGGCCCAGCCTGGGCTTGAACTCAGGATGATCCTCCTACCTCCTACTTCAAGCTCCTGAGAGCTACCTATAATCCCCACCCCACACACACAAAAAAATTAAAAATTAAAAAGCTGAGACTGGAATTAAATCCTAACTGCCGCTTGCTACCTGACCACACCTTGTGGAGGATTTACCATCTTAAAGCTGTAATAGGAAAGTAAGAAATGTGCAGGGGCAGGGGGTAGATTGGTGGTAGGACCCTTGTCTAGCATATGTCAGTCCCTGGATTTGATCCCCATTGCCACCAAAAAATAAGGAATATGAAAAATTCTGGAACCTAATACAAGCTAAATGCATACTAAGTTCCTGGACTTCGTATTGCTATTTTTTATATTTCAAATGATGTGAATAGGAATGAGGCTTAAGGTTTTTCCTGTTAAAAATTTGAGGCAATGACTTGGCTCCCCTTTGGACTCAAAAATCACATTCAGGGAAATTTGGAAGCAGAAATTAAAAAAAAAACTTATTTAAAGAAAAATGGACCTTGCACTGCATTGGTATAAAAACTGACGAGAGGGGCTTGGGGTGGAACTCAGTGGTAGAGCACTTGCCTGTCCTGGGTGAGGCTCCGGGTTCCACTGCCAGCACCACAAGGAAAACAAAAAATGGTTGACATCAGGAAGATTTTAGCAGAAAGTAAAAAACATGAAGTAACTCACATGCCTTCAACAATTGATTATCAGACCCCCAAAGTACAAATATATAGAGTTAGTGTGGCCTTCAGAAGTGTTCGTGTCTGTGGTTAAAATATACATAGCATCATTAAAATGCACCATCACAAGTGTATAACTTTGTGGCATTAAATAACATTCATGATGTTCTATAACCATGTCGCCACTGTCTATCCCCAAAATTTTTCATCATTCCCAAGGAAAACTCACTCAGTTCCTCCCCCTGTGTAATGGGCCCTTTTCTGGTCTATTTGGTGCAGAGTTAGAACCCAGGGCCTCACACATTCTAAGAATGCACTCTACCACTAAGCAACACTTCCAGCTCAAAGTTTCCTCCAATACTCTTGTCTTTTTTTTTCATTTGTTTTGTTTTGTTTTGTTTTTGCAGTACTGGGAGGTTGAACTCAAGGCCTTCACACCAAGCTACATCCTATGCTTTAATTTTTTTTTTTTTTTGAGACAAGAGCTCACTAAATTTCAGTCTTCCTGCTTCAGTTTCCCAGAGCACTGGAATTATAGGTGTGCACGAACACACCCCGCGTCCACAATATTCGTTACTGATATCCTATCACACTAAACAGTTATCTCAGTGTACATGTTTCCCTGACTGTCTCATATTTTATAGTTAGTTTATTCAAATCAGAATCCAAATGTCATTTGATGTGCCTCTTAAATTGTTAAAATCCATAACCCTTCCCATTCTTTCGTATGCCATGTGTTGATTAAATAAGCCAGGTGAGGGTTAGGGCCCTGAACAATTGTTCATGATCTTGATGTGGCCGATCGCATCTCTGTGATGTCACTCAAGATGCAGCTGCAGCTCTAGAGCTTTTCACTTTTTGTTTTGAGGCAGGGCCTCACTAAGTTTCCCAAGGAAAACTCAAAACTTGTTATCCTCCTTCTTCGACTTCCCTTAGTGCTGGGATTACAGAGGTGCTCCAACACATCTGGTTTCATTTTTTAAAAATATACCTCTAGGCCAGGCAGAGTGACACACACCTCTAATCCCACACTTGGGAGGCTGAGGCAACAGGATTGCCATCAGTTTGGGGCCAGTATAGACTACACAGTGCGACCCTGTCTCAAAAAAAAAAAAAAATACATTTCAAGGTAAATTGAAGGCAGGTAGTAGGTACTCAGCAAATAGGGATTTTGTTTATTTGTTTTAGTACTGGGGACTGAACTCAGGACCTGTGAAATGTTGGGCAAGTGCAAACCTCTGAGCTATATCTCTAGGCCTTTTTTACATTTCATTTTGATACAAGATTTTGTTTGGTTGTTTTGTTTTGTTTTGTTTTGTTTTTGAGACAAGGTCTTACTAAAATGCCCAGGCAGGCCTTGAACTTGAGATCTTCCCACCTCAGCTTCCTGAGTAGCTGTGACTACAGGTATGCACCACTGACCCAGGCTTAGCAAATAGCTCTTGAGTGAATGAGTTCACAGGTTCTAGTTCACAACAGATACAGCTGAATCTGCTGGGCTTAAAGTAGGTAGAGACTCCAATGGACCTAAACAAGAGAACGGGCCTTCACACATATTCTTATCCAAAATGCCACAATCATTAATTGTCGCTTTACAGCAGGTCTTTTATAGGATAGCAGGGATGTAGCAGTGACCATAATAAAACCAGTCCTTTCCCTCCCATAGACTAGCAGGAGGAGACAGACTTGAGACATGTAATGGTACCAGTAACTGTATGATGACAGTCCATGCAAAGTAATAATGCAGAAGGAAAGGAGAAGGGGTAAATAATATGGTGACCTGGGAGGTGACTGGAAGTGTTCTGGCAGTGATAAAACATGATGGGACAGTGGAGATGTCTGAGGAGGGTTGTATAGGACTTGGGACGAAAAGCAGCGTGAGGAAGGTCCACTGCCTGGATGGAGGCTCTTCGGGTGAGAGTAGGAAAGATACGCAAGGAGGGAGAGAGGGAGGGACACGTGAACATGATGGGGCCTTGTAGGCCTCAGGGAAGAGTCTGGGGCTTTGTCTGAAAAGTTCAAGACTCTAGGAAGGGTTCTATACGGGGACACAGGTTGGAGGAAGGAGGACAGGCTCCCAGCCAGGGATGAGACCAGAGCCGGGGTCCAAGCAGGAGAGGACAGGGCCAGGCCAGGGTGATGTCAAAGTTGTGGGGAGAGGAAGGTTTGTGACACTGATTCATCCACAAGGTGATTGTAAGGTCCAGGAGGACCCCAGAGCTCAGGCCTGGGTAGCAGGATGCATGCTGGGGTCATCACTGAGGGGAGACACAAATGGGAGAGCCTGGAAGGGCTGATGGAGAAGCTCCCCAAGTGGCCAGCTGAGGACTTAACTACAGAGCAGTGACGTACTACAGCCCAAGCAAGGGCAGCGAGCGGCAGGTTTGGTCTCAGAAACACCTTCTTGATGTTAGCTGGGCAATGGGTCAGAAGGAGCAAGAGTAGAGGGGCCACAGCAACATCAGGAAGTCACATGAACGGGACTCTGTGATGAGCTTCAGGGACACTAAGCCCCATATAGAAATGACCCAGAGCAGCGAGAGGACGCCAGCCTCCTCCTGCACAGACTGTCCATGCAGAGCTCCCTGAGCCAAACTCCCAGGGCATGGGAATAGCACGCAGCCAAGCCAACCCACAGGGCCCAGGTCTGCAAGCACGCGAATGCACAGCCCAGCTGGGGAGAGAGAAGAGGGGAAGTGCGGGGACAGACAGAGATGAAATGTCAGACCTCACAGGAACCATGTGTGTGCGTGCATGCGTGCGTGCCTGCGTGCGTGCGTGCGTGCGTGCGAGGAACCATACACACTAGGAGCCAGACCATCCTCCCAGGAGCCTGTGACAGAGCCACTCACACTCCCATCTTACAGATGGACACATTGAGACCCAAGCAGGAGGTCAATCTCCTGCCAGAGAATGCCCTTAGCAGGAGTGGTGACCCCTTGATGAGAGTTGGCTTTGTTTTGTTTTTTTAATACCAGATCGAACCCAAGACCTTGAGCTTGGCCGCTGAGCTAAATTCCCCCAGGGCGGGCTTTGATGTGAGCCCATGCCTTGGTGTATGCTTTGGTGACCTAGTGGGTTTTGGGGGGGCTGAGCATCTGTGTGTCTCCCCATCTAAGTGCCTCCCCTCATCCCCTGATGCAGTGAACTTCCAGTGAGGAGGTTACCCCAGAAGGCAGCTCCTGACCCAGTTTGTCTGAGGATGTCCGGGGCTGGCAGTGTGCCCCTGCGTGTCTCTGCCTGTCCCAGCCTCTGTCTGTGTCTACACCATCTGAGTGTGAGTGTGTATGTGTGTCCTTGTCCCAGGAGCCTTGACTGTGAGGGGGAGCAAAGGCCGGGGAGGCCTGGCTGGAGCTGGACCGGGGGTGGAGGCGGAGAGGGGGCGGCTGCAGGGGAGTGGAGCTCTGGAGAATGTTTACCAGACCCGGAGAGCCCAGAGGGACAGCGCCCAGAGCCAGACGCAGAGGCACACAGCCTGGGCCCAGCGGGCGCTGCCACCCGGATCCCCTTCCCCCTCCCCAACCTCCCTCCAAGGTCCCTTTAAGATAGGGCTGGTCCTCGCCTTCCAGAGTTAACCCCTCACTGTCCAAGTGGCCCCCGGGACTCGGACCGGGTGGGCGGAGGCAGAGAGGGAGCTGGAGCTTGGGCGGGGAAAGGGTTGCCCCAAGTCTAGGAGGGAGAGAGGGAGGAAGGGGAGCCGGGAAGGTGGCAGCAGAGGAGCAAGCGGAGCGGGCCGAAGGGCCCCTGCTGCGCCAGGCAGGCAGTGCCAAATCAGGGGCGCCTGGAGCTGGGGGGAGGGCTGGGGACAGCCCGGCCCTGCCCCCTCCCCCGCGACGACGTGCCCAGCAACTTTGGAGAAAAGTTTGGCACGGACCGCGCGCCGGTGCCTGAGGATGGGCAGGGTTCCGCTGGCCTGGTGCTTGGCGCTGTGCTGCTGGGGGTGCGGAGCCCCCAAGGGTGAGTGATGGGGGCTCCTTGGGGAGCAGGGCCACCCACCGAGGGGCAAGGGCAACGGGGAGGGCAGGGGAGGGGTGGCTGGCAGGTGTTGGGGGGTTGGGAGCTCGGCAGGCTTAGAGACTTTCCTTGGGACAACAGAGGGGACATAGAAAGGGGACAGCAGGAGAAACAGAGACTCAGAGAGGCAGGGGGGAGAGAAAGGGAGAGGACCAGAAGGACCAGAAACAGAAACTAGAGAGCCAGAGACGGAAGAG
Source organism: Hydrochoerus hydrochaeris (assembly GCA_004027455.1). Classification (NCBI taxonomy): domain Eukaryota; kingdom Metazoa; phylum Chordata; class Mammalia; order Rodentia; family Hydrochaeridae; genus Hydrochoerus; species Hydrochoerus hydrochaeris. The sequence continues at coordinate 17,631 of PVLA01010032.1, forward strand.
ATGAGCACAGAAAGACAGAGATATAAGGGACTGAGGGAGAGGTGGGTGCGGGACTTGACTCTGAGCCCTGCGGAGAGGGGGGAGTCCTTCCCCGAAGGAGCCCCAAGGCAAGCAGTCAGGATCAGGAGTGCTCAAGCCTGGGGTTCCCCTGTCACAGTCAGCCCCCCATCCTTACCATAGTCTGTTCCATCTCTGAGAACGAGGGTCTCTCCTTGTCTCTATCTCTACCTCCAGCTTAACGTCTCTCTCCCCAGTCTCTGTCTTTATCTCTCTGCTCTCCAAGTCTCCCTCCAGTCTCCCTCTGGGACTCTGCTCTTCGATTCTCCTCTTAGATCCATCTCTTCTTTTATCTCTGTTCCTCTCTTTTACCTCCTCTTAAACTCTCTCCCCCTGTCCCTCTCCTTCTCCTTCATTCCTATCTTTTCCATCCTTTTTCTTCCCCGTATTTACAAGCCCAAACTGTTAAGTCTCTAGAGACCCTAAGGGCAGGCGCTGGCCCTTGCCAGGCAATCCAGAGCGTGGGAGGCTGCCAAATCCTGGGCCTACTTCTCAACGGACAGACAGATGGATGCTGGAGCTCTGTCCCCTGGGAAGACGCCCATCCTCCCCCAAGCCTCCACCCTCTGCCCCTCTCTGAAGTCACTCTACAACTATGTGGGCCTAAGAGCCTGGTGGGATCTGGGCAGCTAACGGGCAGGCAGAGACAGGGTGGAGTTGGGGAGCTGCGGGAATGGAGATTCCTAACCTCACTGCTTGCCATCTTCCCTGCAGGAGCACAGGCTGAGGTTGATGATCCCTTTGTGGAGAGCCCTGGGAACATCACGGGTTCCCGGGGAATCACTGTGGTCCTTAGGTGTGAGCTCCAGGTTCAGGGGGAACCCGCTGAAGTGAACTGGCTTCGGGATGGACAGGTCTTGGAGCTGGCAGACAGCACTCAGGTCCAGGTGCCCCTAGGTGAAGACTGGCAAGATGACTGGAAAGTGGTCAGCCAACTCAGGTGTCCAGCCATACCCCAAACCCCTCTTCATCCCTGCCCATGCCCTCCCTCCCTCAGCCTTACCTGGGTTGGAATCCCATCTTGAACATTTGCTGGCCATGTAGCTTGGAGCTTATGACATGACCTCCGGGTTTCATTTTCATCTTCTGTAAACTGAGTTAAAAATAGTTCCTACTTCATCCTTCCTTTGAGGTCCTGGTCCCCCTCTTTCAGTTCTGTGACCCCTCCGAGTGTCCAGCTCTGACCCAGATCCTCTCCATCCCTCCTCCTCTTGCCCCATTAGCATCTCCTCCCTGCAGCTTGTGGATGCAGGATGGTACCAGTGTGCTGTGCACCTGAGAGGACAGAACTTTGTGTCCCAGCCTGGCTATGTAGGGCTGGAAGGTGAGTCCAGAGGCTGCAGGGTACTTGGGAACTCAAGGTGTCGTCCCCTGAAGACAAATGTCCTAGAAATGTCAGAGGACTCCCGGAGTCAGGAAGCTAGTGGTCCATAATTATGGGGGAGAAAACCCGGGGACATTGTATGTCCTGGGGGGTTATTTTTTGTCCTGTGGGCAGAAGTACTGGAGTAAGACATTCTGGGAATCAGAGGCATATGATTTAACCCTCTCTTCCCTCCCCACAGGGACCTCACTTTCCTCATAGGTAAGATGAGATAACAAGTGACACGTTGTGGGAAAGAGACATGAGGGGCTCAGATCTATGGGGAGGGCCAGCTGGGAAGAATCATATGTTGGGGTCTTGTGTTCTGAGGATAGAGATTTGAGGAGCTAAACATCTAAAAGGGACTCAAATATCCAGGGGACCAGACATAAGGGAGGGCAGGTCAGAGACCCTACAGAGTTGGAATCCAAAGCCTCCAGCATCCCTGTGATGGGTCACGTAGTTGGGAGGTCTCGGAGGACCTCAGCCCCAATCACTGGGCTCCCCTTAGGCCTGCCTTACTTCCTGGAGGAGCCTGAAGACAAGACTGTGGCTGCTAACACACCCTTCAACTTGAGCTGCTGGGCCCAGGGACCACCCGAACCAGTGGACCTACTCTGGCTCCAGGATGCTGTCCCCCTGGCCCCATCCACAGGCCACAGCTCCCAGCACAGCCTGCAAATTCCAGGTGAGTCTGGGATTTGGACCAGGTGTTAGGAGGTTAGGCAAGGTGGGTGTTTGGCCCTTTCCTGCTGCCTCTGCATGAATGTCCCTCTGTCCCCCTGCCGTCTGTCTCTGTGTGAGTCTCTCTGTCTCTCTCCTCATTTCTCTCCCCGTGTTTTGTCTCTGTCTCCCTGTTCTCCATCTCTCTGTCTCTCCGTTGCTTTCTCACTATCTGTACCTCCTCTGTCGCTGCCCCTCTCTCCCTCCATTTAGCCCAGCCTCTCTCTGAATAGCATTCTTTGTCCTAAATGTGAGAGACTCCTGCCGCTTTATCAGTCCTTGACCCAAACAGGGCCCCAGAACCAACTTTTCATACCCTCTCCTCTCACCGCCTGCCACCTCCTCCCCTAAAGAATTCTAGCCTCTGTCAAGGGGATCACAACTCAAAGAAGAAAGAAAGGAGAAGCAGGAGACAGAAAAACAATCCTGGAGAGTTAGAATGAGAGGCACAGGATGGGACAGGTTATAGAAGCAACCTGAGATGGAGAGAGGAGACCTAGTGACATAAGCCCCTCCTTCAGGGAGACCCCCTTCTGGAGACCAAGCACCTTGCTGAGGGCCATTTGGACACAAGGCTTTCCCTTATGGAGGGAGGAGAGACAAAGGCGCACAGATTTGGGTGGCTCATGGGTGGGGGGGGCTACGAGGTCTTGATCTGGTGTCCTTCTTGGTTGGGCTGAAGAGGAGTCTCCTGGGAGAAAGGGACCCGCCCACATTCTCAGCATTCCGGGGACCCTGAGTGTGCAAGGAAGCAGTGCTGAGCAGGTTGGCCCCCAGAGGGGTGACTCAGGCCCGTGGATCCAGTGGCCTGGTAGGGGCATGGATGGGGCTTGAGTCAGCCTGGCAGGACCTGGGAGAGGGCCAGGGGCAAGGGGGAGAAACAGCGGTGTAGGTGTGAGAGAGTCTGTGCTTGATGTGCAGTGACAGAGGGTCACACACACAGGGTCCTTGAGGTACATCTTGGTCCACTTGGATCTGTATGTCTGTGTAGCTGGCAGCACCAGGCTCTTGGCGTGAAGCTGTACCTTAGCAAGGCTCAGCGTCGTGCACGGCTGTGTCTGTGTGTACTCACTCAGTGTCAGGCTGCATCTGTCTCTCTCTGTGTTCCTGTGTTCACAGGGGTTGCCCCTGTGTAAGAGTGCGGGGGGGGCATGACAGTGGGTTTTTGTGGCCGTTTTGCACCCTTCTGTCTATATGGAGGTGATAATATCGGCTTACAGGTGCGCACCTAACTGTATGTCCAGTATGGGCTCCTGCTCTCTATAGGACGTGTCCATAAATGTTGATATGTTTCTTGTCAGCATGGATGTCTTTCAGTGTGTGTGTGTGTGTGTGTGTGTGTGTGTACATCATTCGATAAGTATTGGCATGTGACCCCGTCACCGTAGAATCTAAGTCCCAGTGTATGAGAGAGAGAGAGAGAGAGAGAGAGAGAGAGAGAGAGAGAGAGAGACTGAGCTTCACAGCAGGAGGGCAGCAACAGCACCTTCTCCTTCTTCTGCTCCCCTCCATGAGTGTGGGTCAGCCTTGGCTGCCCCTTGGTGGTTGACCCTAGGACTCAGCCCATGCATCAGCATGCACCTGCACATCTGTGACAACCTGTGTGTTTGTGGCAGTGTCTCACTCTTTGCCAAAGCAGGCCCGCGTGTCTGTGCGATGGTGTGTCTGTCCCAGTCTGCATCTCAGAGGATGTGAAGCAACCTGAGCATGTCCACAAGGAGGGCTTGGCTGTGTGTTTATGTGTTGGTGTGGGAACAAGTCAACACTACCTGTCCTGGTCCCAGTGTGTCTCTCTTTGTCCCCCTCAATTTCAGCATACCTTTGCTGTGTGGCCTGTGTATTCCAGCATGCAGCAAGGTTTGTCAGCATCAGCTTTCAACGAATGTTGTTGCCAGGTGTTTGCTGCACACTGGTTGCTTGTGTGTGTGTGTGTGTGTGTCCCAACACGGGCTGTTTGTGTATGCGTAGGTCTCTGTGTATGTGCCCCAGCGCAGGCCCCTGAGTGTGTACCAGTGAGTCCCTGGGCATTTGTGTTCGCTGTGTGTTTAGGACAGCACAGGCCCTGTGAGTCTGATGTAGCTCGGTGAGAGGTGCGTTTTCTGTGTGCCTGTTTGTGCTAATAAGGGGCCCTGTGTGTTTAAGTGTGATTCATTCTGCGTGGGGGTGACTTGTGAAGGAATTCTGTCAGTTCTTGCGTCTGCCCCTCTATCTGACTCAGGGCGTGCCCTCTCTCCTTCCATCCCTCTTGTTCGCTTGGAAAAGCTCAGAGGGGAGCGGATGGGGGCGGGGCGGCGCAGAACATCTGGAAAGCGCGTCTGGAGTCCGAACCGGCTGCAGTCCTGGGGCAAAAGCCCACTGCGGAGAGGGAGTCCCTCACACCCTGGCTCCTCCTGTGCCCTTCCCTCAAGGTGCAGCTGATGGGGCTGGGCAAGGGGTCCCCGCCGCCAATTCCGCCCGCCGGAAGTGCCGGGTGGGGGGGCGCGGGTGACTCACGCGGGGGCAGGAATGCTGCGGTCGGAACTGGACCCGGCTCCAGACCCCCCTCCCGCCCCGCTCGGGCTGCCCGGTCCGGGCGCCAGCTCCAGCGCGGTGACCCTAGCGGGGGCCCCACGTGCCAGGTGACTGGACGCGACCCAGCTGCCCGCCTCATTCCGGCCCTGGGGCTGCGGGCCGGCACCTGACCTCGGCTGGGAACGGCGGCCCGGCCGGCCAGGCTGCAGCCTCCCTGCCCTCCCCCTTCCGGCCTCGGCGAGTCTCCCTGCCCTGCTCCTCCGCGGACGCCGCGGACCCACGAAAGGAAACTTTGTGTCTGCGGGTGAAGGCGGCCCTCCCAAGCGAGCCAGGGGGTGGGGACGCAGATACCACACTGCACCAGGGCCTGCGGCCACAGGGCCCCTCGGGCTTCAGCCCACGGTGCACAAGCACACGCACGTCGGATTGTGCCTGGAGACTCGGTCCCCTCACATCCGGTCACTGCCACATTGTGTGTGTGTCCGCCGTGTGTGCTGTGTCTGTGTTTGTATTTCTGTCTCTCGTGTGCACCTTTGTGTTGGTGGTGACACAGGTGCACACACACACACACACACACACACACACACAAAGCTGCAGGCATACAACTAGAGAGAGAAACACAAGAGGCCCAGACAGACAGAGTCCATCCTTGTACACTCCAAACAGTTCTCACGGCACACACAGTAACTGGCTTGCTTGTGGAATCACACATACTCATTTCTACACACACACTCAGAGATGCTTCTGAGGACAGAGTGGCACACACACCAATCATTTGCTCATTAGCAACACAAACTCTTGTCCCCTGGAGCTGACGTGAACAGGACACCTGGGCCACAGGGAAAGCATGCTGGGGCTGCTGAGAAGAGGCCAGAGGAAAAGCAGAGCAGGACAGTGGACAGATAAGGAGAGGTCCCCATTCACACAGGATGGTCAGGAACAGCGTAACAGAGGTGTCTTTGAGGATCAAACACGCAGAGGGAGAGTGAGCCATGAGGACATCTGCGTGCGGGAAGACTGTTTCAAGCAGAGGAAACTAAAGTGCTTAGCTCAGGGCCTGGAAACATGCTGCGTGCGTGCGTGTGTGCATGCGTGTGTACTGTGTATGTGCATTATGTGTGTGGAGGAAGGGTAGAGCTGAGCCTACAGGCCTGTCCCTATATTTAGGAACAGGATCTGTGCCTAATGCATTGTCCTTCCCTTTGTGCCCCACACTCCTGACACTGGTCATGCTGGACATGATGGGGTAGCCCAGCCTAACCCAGAACTGTCTCCCTCCCCCATCTGACACTATCTCCTTCCTCGTGTGACTCCCTAGGCCTGACCAAGACATCTTCTTTCTCCTGTGAAGCCCACAACGCTAAGGGGGTCACCACATCCCGTGCGGCCACCATCACAGGTGATGGAAAATGGGTCCAGGAAGCTGGGTATCTAAGGGTAGGGTTTAGGCTTGGGGTCAAAGTGGGAAGTAGAGGGCAGGGTGAGGAGTTTGAAGTAAAAGTTCACCAGGGTCACTCACTCCCCTCATCTGTCCACAGTGCTCCCCCAACGGCCCCGTGACCTCCACCTGGTTTCCAGAGAGCCCACAGAACTGGAGGTGGCTTGGACCCCTGGCCCGAGTGGCATCTACCCCCTCACTCACTGCACCGTACAGGTGAGATCCTCCGACTTGGGTCATCTCACTTTCAGCCCTCTACCCACGTGGACAAGTACCCATCCTTGCCCTTTGAAGCCACTGATGTGTTGAGAGGTAAAAGAGCTTCAGTTGGTGCCAGATGTCCTGGGTTCAAATCCTGACCCTGCTACCTGCTGACTGTATGAAATTGAGAAGTGATTTGACCTCTTTGGGCCTTAATTCTCTCATCTATAAACAAGCATGATGGTAGCAACTAACTGATTGGCTTGAGAATGACATAAGTAAAGGACAGTAGCAAACTTAATATCAGGAACAAAGGAGATGTCTGGGAGGGTCTGGCGCTATTTCTGGGCACCCACAATTTTGTCCTGTGTCTTGGCTCTGACCACTTAAGTCATCACTGCCTGGAATAAATCTGTGGTGTGTGTAAGGGCAGGGCCATGGCTGTCTGTCACACTGGCTCTTCATTACTAGACCCAACCTCTGCCCTGAAGAAAAACATGAAGACAAACAAAAATAAATCACCCAGCTCTGAAAACAAAAAACTCACATCCAATGTGCAGTTCTCTGTGATTTGGAAGTTGAAGGTGAGGGTTGGACAGTACCTGTGATGGGACATAATGGTCAATGGTGACCGACTGCTATGGAGCATCAGCTGTGTGCTGGGTTTTTTGTTTTATGGCTTTTGCACATTCCCTCATGTGTTTGTGAAGAACAGTCTATGAATAGACCCATTTTCTAGATGAAGAAACTAAGGCTCGGAACAGTTAAGCAGTTCACCAAAGCTCACAGCCAGGAAGTAGCAGAGATAAGAGTCGAGCTTTGTCTCACCAATCCCAGGCTGACCTCATGGAGACTGTTTGGAACCAGTGCTTTCTTAGCACTTGTCTTCCTTGTGTTTTGTTTCGTTTTGATGTAATGGCACTAGGGATGGAGCCCAGGGCCTCACACTTAGAAGTAATTGCAGTATCACTAAGCTCCTTCAACCTCAGAAATGGTTTCTTAGACTTCTGTGCCCTGGGCATATCTGCTTGTCACTTTCACCTTAGAAGACAAAAGCTGTTCATCTTGCCCTTTTCAAAGTAAGGAACTGAGATCCAGAGAAGGGAAGGGATCTGTCCCACCCCCATTACTGGAAGGGTAAAGCTGAGATTCAACCCCAGAGGCTGGCCTGATTTGGGAGACCTCAGATGGCAGGTCAGAGTCAGCTGCTCAGCTGTGCTCTGCCCACATTCATCAAAGGTCCCCAGGAAAGCAGAAGTGTGTCCTCTTCCCTCTCCGGATCTCACTTCCTGCTGTGAGGGGGGCTGGGGCTGAAGGAGGCCTGCCCCAGAGAGCCATGGCCGTCCCAGGGAAAAGAGAAGTGGGAGTGGGCATGAGCCCACTGTCTGCACCCATCTCCCCTTTGTCCTGGCAGAGAGGTTCCTCTTCCCATCTGTCACTGTGGGTCAGAGAGCAGGCACGGAGATGGCCTCATCCCTCCTACTACCCACCATCTGCCCACCTTTGCCCTGGGTCGTGTGATGGCGTCCTCATCCTCCTTGGGGGCCGAACAACTTTAGGCTGTGTAAAGTCTCTGGGCCTCGGCTTCTTCCTCAGCTGTAAAGTGGGAATGAGAAAGGAAATCGAGCCCATTGAATATGAATTCATCCAAGAATGCATTTGACAGGGAGCTTGGCACACACCTGGCATTCAAGAATTGTTAGAGATTTTCTGGTATGGTGGGTACACACCTGTAATTCTAGCATCCATGAGGCTGAGGCAGGAGGATAGCTGAGAGTTTGAGGCAGCCTAGAGTACATAGTGAGTTCAAGGCCAGTCTGCATTGCATAGCAAGACTCTGTGTCAAAAGAAAAAAAATATAAGCTATTGAGACTATGATATGCCAACCCATTTACATGCATTGTTTCATTAAGCTTTACACCTTAACAGGTAGGACTCTGAGGCCTATTTTACAGTGACAGAAACTGAGATTCAGAGAAGTTAAGAACCTCTCTCTCTCTCTCTCTCTCCCCTCTACTCTTATCTCTCCTGGCACTACTAGGGATTGAACCCATGGGTACTCAACTGCTGAGCTACCTCCCCTGTTCTTTTCTTTTCTTTTCTTTTCTTTTCTTTTCTTTTCTTTTCTTTTCTTTTCTTTTCTTTGACATCCATCTCACTAAGTTGCCCTGGCAGGACTCAAACTTCATATCCTCCTGACTCAGCCTCTTTTAAGTGCTGGCATTATAGGTGTTGCTGTCTAAAAAACCAAGTCTGCCTAACAAACAGCTTTTGTCACACAGCCAATACTGTGCAAGTCAACATACCACATAACAGTATGGTTGGGATCCCCAAAGTAAAGGTGAGGTCCTGAGCAGCAGCACTCCTGAGATGTGTGGCTGTGGGCTGTATAGTTGTGGTTCTGTGTAGTACAGCTGTGGTCCCCTCCATCCTGATTGTCACATCCTGGGGAGCAACTGGGTGTGGGAGATTATGCCTCTGTGCAGGGTGCTAGGCAACTTCACACACACACACACACACACACACACACACACACACACACAACGACACACTCAATATGCACCGGTACCCTTCTAAATGAGCCCTGCAGAGTAAGGAATCATGATAGTCCATTTTAAAGATGGGAAACTGAGGCACAGTCCTGGGGAATGGAAGACCCAGCATCCATGTTCTTTAGTACCAAGCTCCCCTGCCTCTCTGGACAGATGACAGGCATTAGTGCTATTATTGTAGAGCAGAAGCTTTGGAGGCAGGATGGCATTCACATTCCCATTTCATTGGCTGACCAACTGGTGGCTTTGGATTCCATCGGTCTGGGCCTCAGTGTAATGGACATAACTGTAGCACTTAGCACACAGCACAAAAGGATTGATGTGAAGAGTCACCTGAACTCAGTTAGAGGGGCAGCTCAGGGGTAGAACTTGTGCTTTGCAACTTCCCAACCCCTCCAAAAAAGAATTCAGATTTGTGAAGGACTCAGAATGATGTCAGTAAAAGCACTGTTTGGGGTGGTTAGTTGGTTGGTTGGTTTTTATAGCACTGGAGATTAAACCCAGGGCCTTCACACTGAGCTACACTCCAAGCCGTCCACTTTTTTTTTTTTTTTTGAGACAAGATTTTTCTAAGTGTGTCCAGCCTTAGGTCAAATTTGGCAACCCTCCTGCCACTGTCTTCCAGAGTGCTGGGATTATATGTACACACTACTCCACCTGGCTTCCAGCCCACACGTTTAAACAACCCTATAAGGCAACCAAGCATCCTATCCTCCATTTTCCAGATGAGGAAACTGAGGCTCAAAGAGAGAAAGAAATCAGCCAGGTGTGTTGGTACACATCTGTAATCCCAGCACTCTGTCAGGCTGAGCAGGAGAATTGTCAATCCCAGCCTGGAAAATTTAGCAATTTAGCCAGACCCTGTCAAAAAAAAAAAAAAAAGTTTATTTAGCTGAGGATTTAGCTCAGAGGCATAAGTGCCTGCCTGGCAAGCAGTACATTGTGAGTTCATTCCCAGGTACCAAAAAAAAAAAAAAGTTTGTTTATTTATTTTGAAAAGCTGAGTATGTAGCTCAATGTGAAAGTCCTGGGTTCAGCCCCTGTAGTGAAGGGGAGAAAGAGATTGAGACAGGCTTGCTAGAGGTGGCTTTTGACTGTGCCACATCAGATGGCTGTGTGATTTTCTTGCATCCCAAATCCAGGCATCCATGTTGTCCTTACACGCAGTTTCAACACACATGCACATGCACACACATGCTCATGCACACACGCACATGCACAGTCAGGACACCACCACCAAGAGTCATGTGTCTGCTGTGGTTGTGGGTGACTGCAGGGTAATCCTGTCCTCAAGCTCTTTCTTCTCCTCAGGCTGTGCTGTCAGATGATGGGGTGGACAGCTGGCTGGGAGAGCCAGAACCCCCAGAGGAGCCCCTCACCCTGCAAGCATCTGTGCCCCCTCACCAGCTTCGGTTGGGCAGCCTCCATCCTCATACCCCTTATCACATCCGGGTGTCATGTGCCAGCAGCCAGGGCCCCTCACCCTGGACACACTGGCTTCCCGTGGAGACACCAGAGGGAGGTAAGGAGGCTGGGGAGGGTGTCACCACCACCCACTGGACCCCGCTTGCATCAGTGCCACCAGCATCCTCACTCCCCTGTACCTATGTGGCCTCACCTCCCTTCAGTCCTTTCCCCGACACCTCCCCACCCATGCTGCTCCTGGCATCCCTCCCAGGTCTCTCCCCCGAGCCTCTGCTCACAGAGGCCTGCAGGAGGGTGCCTGCTGCCCCACTCCCACTTCCTGGGAACGGGGAGGGGGTCAGGAGGAGATGGGGTACCAGCCTTCCCTCTTCCCTGTCCTCTAGTGCCCCTGGGCCCCCCTGAAAACGTTAGCGCCATTCGGAACGGGAGCCAAGCCCTCGTGCGTTGGCAGGAGCCAAAGGCACCCCTGCAGGGCACCCTGTTAGGGTACCGGTTGGCTTATCGAGGCCAGGACACCCCTGAGGTGGGTGCTGCTGGCTGGGCTGGGGTGGAATGGTTGGGAGAGGAGGGAAACAGGGAGAGGAAGATGGCAAGGCAGACATGTACAGTTGTGCAAGTTGGATACTATACAGTTGCACCTGGTGAAGCATATTCTAGGGAATTTAAAGGATTCAGAAGGGAATTGGAGGAGAGCTACTTAGACCCACTGCAAAAGCATTTCAGTAGATTTCCATACTCTAACAGTTTTACATAGACACCTGTATAGCATCTTGGGGAAGGGGTGCTTTTCCTGATTTTCACAAAGATACCTGGGCCAGCAATACCCCAACGTGGAGAGACAGGGTGGGAGGTGAGGCGGGGTTAGCAGGGTGACTAAATAGCCCCATGTGCCAAGTGCTGCACTAAGGCACTGAGACATGTGGGGAAGGGGGCTCGTACAGTCCCTGCCCTGGCACAACAGCAGGCACGGGAATGGAGAAGCGGAGGTAAAAGATGGAGAGGGAGAGACGGGGTGGCTGGTGCACGAAGAGGCAAAGATTGTGAGAAAGAGCTGAGGAGGTGAGGTCAGGGATGCAGGCTTATGAGGTGGGAGCCTGGGGTTCTCTCTGATTCTGCTTCCACTCCTAGGTACTAATGGATGTCAGGTTACAGCGGGAAGTGACCCTGGAACTTCGGGGTAGTGGGCCCGCGCCTAACCTGACTGTGTCCGTGGCAGCCTACACCACTGCCGGGGACGGGCCCTGGAGCCTGCCTGTGCCCCTGGAGCCCTGGCGCCCAGGTAACTGCAGAGCCATGCTCAGCCCTCTTCACCCTCCCCCCAAGACCTCACCTCCTCCCAGATGTCCCTGACTTGTTCCCTGTACCTCTGCCTCCCCCAAACCCTGGCTCTGTTCCTGCCTGTGCCTTAGCAGGAGCCTCCCTCCATCCCTCATTTGTGTCACACCAGTCTTGCCCTCTCTGAGCGGTCTCTCCTCTGTGCTTTCTCCTCACAGGGCAAGGACAGCCAGTCCACCAGCTGGGTGAGGGCTTTTGCACCCCCTCTTTCCTTCCTCTCCTCAATACCCACAGAGGGCCCTGTCAGCATATGTGTACTCTCTGCACACCCCTTTTGCGCTTCTCTTACTCCTCACTGGAATGCTCCACTTCTTGCGTTTGTGTGGTCCTTGATGGAAGTGCCTAGAATGATCCAGCCCCAGTACACTGTAGGCACTCAGTGAATGGTGGGTGGATGGATGGATGGATGGGTGGATAGATGGGTGGATGGGTGGATAGATGGATGGGTGGGTGGGTGGATGGATGGGTGGGTGGATGGATGGGTGGATGGATGGATGGATGGATGGAAGGATGAATGAATGGGATGTCCTCCTCACATATATTCTCCTCAATTTTTCAACAATTCTCAGACATTCCTCCTATACTCATTGTACATTATTTCTGTCCTCCACTTGTAATTCAGCCCACTCTCCTTAAACACCCGTCATGTGCCTCCCTAGATTTCTTTACCTACTTGCCCCACACACATCCAACCCTCCTTTCATATATAGCCTGTTACAATCTTTCACTCCTCACACAAGCTTCCTAAGCCCATTGCACACCCACACTACTCATGTGCACACTCTGCACACCTTGGACACACTCACCATATATTCCAAATTGCAAACACTGAAAAACACAACTATCCCACACCTTACAACTCCCCTTACACATCCCACATTCTTTAGACAACACCCCTTCACCCTTACCAACACCAACCCATCCTGCTCTCTGCACACACACACACACACACACACACACACACCGAAATGTTTATACACTCAACACATGGCTTTCCATGTTCCATTCCACTCCTGCCTTTTTTGCACACTGTTCCCACATTCCTCACCTGCCCTTCTCATATCATTTACACACTCCCTGCACATTCCTTGCCCACTGAAGCTATATCCTTAAAACTCATTGCTGATTCCTTGTATCTAGAACCTCTGGAATACTCTCATTCCTCACAAACCCCACACTCCTCACCAGCCATGCCACACTGTACACTCACATGGCTCTCGCATGCCTATCTCACTTTCATTACTCACTTTATGAAAACCTTCTTGTGCTTGTCAATCACTCCTCAAAGGTATTCCTTATCCTTTGTCCACCAGACCCACTCTCCTTGCACATTTGTTACACACATCCCATGTTGCATCCTACATTGCAAGGATTCTCTTCCCTACTCACCTGTTTTTCCATACCTAGGTCCACCCTCCTTGCACAATCATTACACACATGCACATGCAGCTATACAACTTCTGATTTACTCACACCCATCCCATGTTCATCCATCCTTCCTTGCACAGTCGTAATCCATTCCTGACACAGCTGTCTTCCCTTGCCACTCACTGCACAATCACAACACACTCCTCAGATATCCGACCTACAAGTTTCTCACACTTTCTGCTTCATCGTATCACATCCATTGCATGCCCTGCCCTGCTCTTCCTTGGACATGTGAAAGCCCAACACACACCTTATCCAATATATCTGCACCTTTTGCCATGTTTTTTGCTTCCCTCTCACATCACTCCCTGGGTCTCAGGGAACTGGATCCAAGACCTCAGCCGTGACCTGTCCCCCATAACCCCAACAGTGAGTGAACCCCAAGCTCCTGCCTTCTCATGGCCCTGGTGGTATGTACTGCTGGGAGCAGTTGTGGCCGCTGCCTGTGTCCTCATCTTGGCCCTATTCTTTGTCCACCGGAGGAAAAAAGAGACCCGCTATGGGTGAGTTAGAATGACATGGAGAGGCATCCATGGACTGGGAGGGAGAGGCAGGAGGCAGGGAGACCAATGAGGAGACTGGTTCAGGAGGAGAGACGACTAAGAATCATGAAAGGACAGCAAGGGCAGGCAAGAGAGTGAAAGGCAGGAAGTGGCAATCCTAGGCATGTTCAGCAAATGATGGAGCAGAGGACCAGCAGGGCTTGGATCTGGGATGGTACCTGTATCTAGCACTGGTAGAAAGAGGGTTCTACACAATTCTGCCCTGACCTCATCTTCTCCCCATTCCTCCAGGGAGGTGTTTGAACCAACAGTGGAAAGAGGTGAATTGGTAGTCAGGTACCACGTCCGCAAGTCCTACAGCCGCAGGACCACTGAAGCCACTTGTAAGTGAGCCCTGTACCTCCCTGAACTGGCCTGGGGAAGAAAATTAGGCCTGCTGGGCTTCCGTAGATTCCATAGGCTTTTGGATACTAGAATTGATGTCCTCAGAAACAATGAAACTAAAACAACACAGAGCTTTAGGATAAAAGAATGTTAGTCACAGCAAGTCTTAGAAACACTGAATTTCAGAGCCATAAGATCTTGGAACAAAGTAATAATGAAGAAGATGATGTTGAGATTGGATATGATAGTGGTAGTGGTGATACATGACAATGTAGTAAATGATGACGGGATGTTGACCAACCCTGGCTCTTCCTATGAGACAGGCTGTATTCTAAACACCCTACATTATCACTTCATTTGATCCTTACAACCACCCAAGAACACAGCATTTTCATTTGTTTTCTTTTGTTTTTTGTACTATCGTTTGTATTTTTATGAGTCCTTTTTATCCCCCTCACTTCAAAGATGAGGACACTGTGGGATACAGAAGTTATGTAATTTGCTGAAGGTTTCACAGCCTATAGGTTGGTAGCTAGGATTTGAATCCACAGAATTGCCCTGAAGTCTATAGAGTAATAGAATGTTAGAGGGAGAATCAATCTTGGCCTGAAAAATGATGTGCTCAGTAAATAGACTCATAATTTTAAAAGTCAGAATCTTAGAGCCATAGACTGTTTGAGAACTATAGAGTGATGAAAGGTCCCAAATAAGGAGAGAACTCAGGGACCACCCAGCTACCTCTCTAATTAAGAAAACTGAAATCCAGAAGGAAAAGGGACAGAGCTAGGTCGTGATCTAGTACACAGCGAGATGGCCTCCAGGATCCCCAGAGGGTTTTGAAAAGGTCTGGAAAAGACATTTATTTCAGTGGAGAAGAAAGAAACAGCAAGGAGGTCACAGTGATTTAACGAAATAATATACAGTCACAGTTCCCGAAGTGTGAGCCTGGTCTCCTGGGGTCCCTAAGACTTAACAGGGGGCCTGTAGGGTCAAAACTATTTTTGTAATAATATCAAGACCCTACTTGCACTTTTGCACACTCCTCTCATGAGCCTCCAAAGAAGTTTTCCTGAGGCTCCTGGACCTGTGATGATATCATGAATCACTGATGGATAGAACATGTGCTTGTATATTCTGGCGTTTTAAAAATCTGTTTTAATTTTAAATGCAGAATGAATCTAGATCTATCTAAGTCTACCTAAAATTCACATTAAAAACTTCATAGTCTTCAATAGTTCTTACAGTGTAACAGGATCAACAAGTTTGGGATTCGATCCCCGGTACTGATTAAAAAATAAATAAATAAGTAACATAAAAAATAAAACAAGTTTGGGAATTGTCACTACCCAGTAATGAAAATGAATACATACATTTTGACTATATGTTATAACTACACAATAAGTATCTCATAGACACAGTGCTGAGTCAAAAAAAAAAAGCACAAGAGAAAACACACTATATGTTTCTAATTCTGTAACATTCAAAGCAGAGAAAACTTACCTATTGGAAGAGAAGTCAGGACAGTGGTCATTCCTTCTAGGTCGTGTGCTGCTATTGACATGGGTACTAGTTTTACACTCAGATTTACAACACATTTGACAGTGGGTCTGTGAAAATCCATTGAGCTGTTCATAGTTTGTGCTGGTTGTACTTCAATAAGAAGAAATAATTTTAATATCAATGTAATATTTTCATGTCTCATAAATTTGGCCAAATACAGTATCTGCTATGCTGCCTTTTATATGAGGATTTATTTATGTTGTAATCAATCCATAATAATTGCACATATTTATGGAATATAAGGGAACAATTAGATAAATGTATACAGTGTATAATAATCAAATCAGGGTAATTAGCATTTCACTTTCTTAAACATTTCAAACTCCTCTCTTAAAAAAATAAAACAAAACATAACATTTTAAACAACTGGTACAGCAGGGTGCTGACCAATCAGAGCATACATGGTAGCAAAGGTGTGCCCAGGCTTTAACACTGTAGTTACTACTGTGGTGGGAAGTTTAGGGGTCCAGAGAAGGAGGTAGGGTTAGGGTACTAGGATGCTCAGGGTAATAGCTAATGTGGAAGTAGTTTGATACTTTGACAATGGTTATATCCCTCCTGGCAAGTGTCACCTGAATGTCAACCCCACATGATGGCTCTGTTCATCCTCCCTACAGTGAACAGCCTGGGCATCAGCGAAGAGCTAAAGGAAAAGCTGCGGGATGTGATGGTGGACCGGCACAAGGTGGCTCTGGGGAAGACACTGGGGGAAGGTGAGTTCCCCAGCAAGCAACACCTAGCCTCCTGAACTCTGAAGGCCTTCACTTCCCCACTCTCACTCAACAACAGGAATTATGGTCAAATGCCTGGCCCCTCCAGGTCAGTGTCTCCCTCCTGCCCTCTACAGGAGAGTTTGGAGCTGTGATGGAGGGCCAACTGAACCAGGACGACTCCATCCTTAAGGTGGCTGTGAAGACAATGAAGAGTGAGTCTATGCAAGCTTGCACACGCATAGCCGACACCCATCCCTAACTCCAGCCCTTTCCCTATACCCCAGAGAGGCAGGTAAGCAGAAGTTAGTGGTAAATTGGCCATAGCATAAAATGCCAGTGTTTCCAGCTGGGAAATGGTTTCCATGCCAGGTACTTCAGTGGAGGAATTGAATACAGGGACACTAGTACCATAGTGGAGGAAGGACTGAAGGAACAACTAGGACCATGTGAACCTGAAATGTTAGCAGCAGTAGGAAGTCTCTGCCAACCCCAGTCCTGCAGAAAGAGGAAGGAAGTGATGCTGCCATCGCCAGGAACATTTGGTGGAAGTTGGAAACAGAGCTAGGAGCTCCTAATGGGAGCTAGAACACAAGGGATGTTTAACCATGCCAAAGCAATTGCAGAAGCAGAAAGGGAGTGAAATAGCCTAGTTTCTCCCCTCCTCTTTCCCACCTGTCAGTCTCTCATCTTCCTAACATTGGCAAACTGCAACAAGGGAACCATTATGGGAGGGATCGTGGGAAATGTAGTTTTCAGGAGCCAACCCCTTGTGACACATAACAGAGCAGGGGTAGGTCCAGAATGAGGCACATCTGGCTTCATTTACCAAGCTTTACTTTTGTGTGGGAGCTCAAGCAAGTGATTCTCCTTCCCTGAGCCTTCCTACTCTTGTCTGGAAAAAAAAAATGCTCATACTGTCCCTACCTCTTAGTGCTCTTGTGAGACAAGCAGTTAATGCTGGAGATGAAGTTAATGTGAACTACTGCTACATTATGTACATCATCAGACAGGGTGAGAGCCAGTCCAGACTCACACAGCACAGAAAGCCCAGGGCCAAGTCCTTTCTATATAGAAAAGTAGAAGCGTAAGAGTTTCAGGCTGAGGCTGGAGGTGACAGAAATGACCCTTGCTGAATTATATGACTTAAAAACTTGGTACTGGTCTTTAATCCCAGCATTCTGGGAAGCTGAGGCAGGAGGATGGCAAGTTCAAGATTAACTTGAGTGACTTAGCAAAGAGGTAAGAACCTGTCCAAAATTAAAAATGGCGCTGGAGATGGAACTCAATGTGAAGGCCCTGGGCCCAATCCCCAGAACTGAAAAAAAAGAAAGCGAAGAAAAATAAGCTTGGGCTGTGGAGTTATCATTGCACACCTTTACATATCAGGTTATGTTCTCAGCCTAGATTTTAAGCCCAGCCATATGACCCTGAGCAGGTTACTTAGACTCTATGAACCTGTGTCCTGAGTTGTAAAATGGGATAATCATCATCTGGGTGCCCACGGCTATTGCAAAAGTGCTTGGAAGCAGCCAGCATGACAGTGAGCACATGGCCCCCCAGAGCCAGATGGCCTGGCTTCCAGCTCTGCCTGTTCATCTCGGAGTGTGTGTCCTTAAGTAATTTCCTTGACTGTTTTTGTACCTTAGTTACCTCATCTTTAAAATAAGGCTCACAGCAGGCTAGGTGGCACACACCTGTAATCTCAGCACCTGAGAGAGCGAGGCAGGAGGATTGCTGCAAATTTGAGGCCAGGCTGAGCTACACAGTGAGATCTTACCTCAGAAAACTAAAAAAAAAAAAAAAAAGAAAGAAAGAAAGAAAGAAAGAAAGAAAGAAAGAAAGAAAGAATAGTTGATGAATGAGTTAAATGAGTTAATATAAGTAAAGCTGTAAAGTATAGCAGCTGGTATTTACTAACCTTTATGTTTGTCTTCTCAGTACCAGGGATTGAATTTGGGGCCTTCACACTGTTTTTTATTTTAAAACAGGGTCTCACTAAGTCATTAAGTGGTACTTTAGCCTCCCAGAGAGTGCTAGGATTTTAAGTGCGTGCCCCAATGGCCGGTTTAATAATCATGATTGATGAGGATGGCGGAGGTAGAGAGGAAGAGGAAAAGGGAAAGCCTCCTCCCTGCCCTCCTTTCTTCTTTGTCCACCTTCTCCTTCCCCCAAGTTGCCATCTGCACCAGATCTGAGCTGGAGGACTTCCTGAGCGAAGCTGTCTGCATGAAGGAATTTGACCACCCCAACGTCATGCGGCTCATCGGTAAGAGGGGAACGGATTCCCATGGGGCCACACCAGAGGAAAGAGTCCTCCTTATAGCACTGGGACCATCCATCGTTCAGGCTCCCTGCTCCCCTCTTCTTCAAGATCAGCAAGTTCCCCCTCCTTTTCTCCCGCCACTTGGAATGTGACCTCTGACCATTCCCAGAAATAGCTGAGGTCCCCAGGAGGGCTCCGGAAGCATCCCTGGGAAGTCTGCTGGAAAGGACTTCTCTGAAGCTCCACCCTTGCCCCCATCTCTCCCATCTCTCTCTCTCTCTCTCTCTCTCTCTCTCTCTCTCTCTCTCTCACACACACACACTTCAGAACTGTGAAAGTCAGATCTGAAGGGGAGGGAGGAGGAGAGGCTAAGTCTGGCAGGGAGGGAGCTTGGCTTCCCCTTCTGCCCAGCTAGGTGTGAACTGGCATCCTGGGGGTTTAGGTGTCTGCTTCCAGGGTTCTGAACGAGAGGGCTTCCCAGCACCTGTGGTCATCTTACCATTCATGAAGCATGGAGACCTACACAGTTTCCTCCTCTACTCTCGGCTTGGGGACCAGCCAGTGGTGAGGCACATTTCATCATAGGTCCACAAATACTAAGTGAGCATATATCAGGTACCCAGCACTGCTCAGACTGGGGGTGAGGGAGAGATTCTGGTGACCCTAAACTTGTTCTTATGGAGCCTGTCTTCCAGCAGGGGGGACCAGGCAATAAACAGGCTGATAAATACATAAATAAGGTCATTTAAGTGTTGGGAAGGAAATACAGGATGAATGATAAGGAGGCCAAGGAATTAGTTTGGGTGAAGAGGAAAGGCCTCACTGAGGAGGTGACCTTGAAGGAGGAGCCAGCTGGTAGGATGTGGGGACCCAGACAGGACACCATCTGAGCCAAGGTGGCAGCAAGAGCAAAGTCTCAGAAGTGAGAAAACAAGCGTGGCTGTCAGAAGACCAAAAGGGAGACCCCTAACGGGGAATGTATATCAAGGGCAAGGGTGGTAGGAGATTAATCAGAGAGAAAAGCCAGAGTGAATGATATAGGGCCTTATATGGTACAGAAAGGGGTTGGATTTAATTCTCAGAGTCACTGCAGGTAGAGCTAGACAAACACAGCAGGGGAAGAAAACAATGAGGAGGGCTGGACCTTGGAGATTGTGAAGATCTTACTCCTCCTTGCCTTGGATCTTCAGTTCCTGCCCACTCAGATGCTGGTAAAGTTCATGACAGACATTGCCAGTGGCATGGAGTACCTGAGTACTAAGAGATTCATACACCGGGACCTGGCTGCCAGGAACTGCATGTGAGTGCCAAGCTGTCTGGAAATCCCTCCCTCCTTCCCAGGATGATAGGAAAGCTGGACCCCTAAGGAGAGGTCAGACTTAGGGACTGGGTTAGAAAGGTCGGCTTTCTGGAGGAAGAGGCCCTGAACTGAGAGCCTGAAGCAGTATTTGGAGGGAGGAGATGGGGTAGGGGATATCTCACTGCACAATAAGAGGTAAGCAGAGGGACAAAAGTGACTGGCAGGTGACATGTGAGCCTCATTTCTGTCTGCACCATGCTAAGTGCCTTCTCTTACTGAGTGAGTCAGGAATAAGGGGAAAATGCAGGGAGTTGAACCACAAGTTTAGAATATTAATTCTGTGACACACACCTGTAATCCCAGCACTCTGGGAAGCTGAGGCAGGAGGATTACAGTTTGAGCCCAGCCTGAGCAACTTAGTGTTTTAGTGAGATCCTGACTCAAAATTTAAAAAAAGATTTGGAAATGTGGCTCAGTGCAAAGGTCCTAAATTCAATCTCCACACTCCGCTGTCAGTCCTGAGATGATGTCAGACTCATAGAAATCATAGCTGGAGAATCCAAGAATTCTCTACAACAGCATCAATGTTCAGAACTCTCAGCAATACAGAAATGGAAAAATTTTTTTTCCCGTCAACTTTTTATTTTGAGAAATTGCAATGCTAAAGAAGTTGAGAGAATCTTACACTGAGCACCCTTGTTGACATTTTGCTGCATTTCTGTCTTCCTCTCTTCTCTCAGCCATTTGCAAGTTACTGAAATCGTGATACTTCATCCCTAAATGTTTGTTTGTTTGTCTTGAAAGAATAAAAATGTATCAGGGCTTTATTTTTTAACTAACAGGAACTAGAAATCCTTTGTTGAGATTCACAATGTTATGATTGAGTTCAAAAAAGGTTTGTGGAATACATGGAAGATCAAGGTCTCCAGTTGACCTTTTCAGTTCTTCTAATTTACCTGGCTCCTTAAATGATAAGAGGGGGCCTTTCTGGTGAGAAAGATTTCCAAAATGAAGTTGTAGGTCCTCCCTCCTATTAAAAATTCCTGCCAGTTGTTAAAATAGAGCCTCTGTTTGCTTACATGTCCTTATGTATCACCATCAGAATTCTATAATCCTGCAATTGAGATTTTTACAAACTGGGTGAGATTGCAGTTAGGTCTGCTGTTGCTTTCCATGTGAAAACAGTTGACAACCCAGCGAAGCTTAGGGTTGCTGAAGAATTTCCCTGCCATTGTTTGAGATCATCTGTTCTCTTCATTCTTGATAGGTGTATTGGGAGTCTGACTTTCAATACTTTCTAGAGGAACACATCTGATTTCCAGAGTATCTAGGATCCAATGAGTAGTCACTTTACCCCTAAATCTTAAGTAGGCATCTTTAAGAATAAGGACTTTCTCCTGCTTTATCACAGTCGATTTGTCACACCTGAGGAACTTGTTGTGATTGTGTAACAATCCAACCCACATTCAGATTCTTCCAGTTGTACTCTAAATTGTCTTTTATATTTAAATTTTCCCCCAAACCAAAGATCTAATGATTTCCAGATTGTACTTAGTTGTTATACCCCTTCAATCTATTTTAATTTAGAGTAGCCCCACACAACACCACCTTTTTATATTTTTATGGCCTATTCTTTTGTATGAGCCAAGGCCAGTAGTCTTGTAGAAAGTCCTACATTTAAGATGTGTTTCCTGCTGAGGGTTTTGCTCCATGGTATAAGAGTCTGCCTGGTAAGTGTGAGGTTGTGAGTTTGATACCCAGTACCAAAAAAAAAAAAAAAAAAAAAGAAAAGAAAAAGAAAAACAAAATGTGTTTCCTAATCTGGGTCCAGGATACATGGGTGTGTTTGTGAAAATTCAAATTCACTTACAATCTGTGCACATTAATATACACCCTTATATCCTATAGATAGTAAACACAGAATGTGTATGTATATCATATAGTTCGAGAATTTGGCAAAAAGCCACAGCTGGGAAGGCTGTTAGAAGCCCTTTGTCCCACCCTCATTTTACAGAGAGAACAAGAAGTAAAACAGTTCCTTCTGGGGCTGGGTAAGGGTTCAGGGAATAGGTCCCAGCCCCAGGCAGGACAGTGAGGGAAGGACGTTGGAAGCCTGGTGGAGCACCCAGGCTGACTTGGTGGGGAAGGCTACCAATGCCCTGATTCCATTCCTCCCCTAATCTGGGCAGGCTGAACGAGAACATGTCTGTGTGTGTGGCAGACTTTGGGCTGTCCAAGAAGATCTACAATGGGGACTACTACCGCCAGGGTCGCATTGCCAAGATGCCGGTTAAGTGGATCGCCATTGAGAGCCTCGCTGACCGTGTCTACACCAGCAAGAGTGATGTGGTACATGCACCTCCACCAAGAACAGGGCACCACAGGGGACAGGATTAGCCTATCTGACACCATTCCCAGGGGCCTGCAGGGGCAGGGCGCCCAGGAACATGTGGACAACCCTGAGTAGGAAGCTATGTGGTCTGGGCACATTTGGAGACATGGTAGGCATCTGTGAACAGCAGTGTGTACATACCAGGGATGCATACAGACTTTTAGGTACGTGGTGGCAGTGTGGACCATATGGGTTAGGAGAAGCAGTGGGGACCATGCATGCACATGCCCACACTTGTACATGGTATGCAGCCAGCATGGAGGGTGACACATGACATCATGTGTCCATGAAGTATGTGAATATATTCATGGATACTCGTGTCTCTGCACCCACAAAGGTCACCCATAGGTGTATGTACCTGTGCCAAGGTATTTCTACAAACACCTGTGGTGTACCTACTGGGATGGCTGTGAACATATGCACCAGAGTGTGAGTGCACATGTGAACCTGTGAGGGAGAGGTGTCTTTGTGTAGGAGAGACTCTAATTCTCCCTCTCTGCTGCTTTCAGTGGTCCTTCGGGGTGACAATGTGGGAGATTGCCACGCGAGGCCAAACGCCATATCCCGGAGTGGAGAACAGTGAAATTTATGACTACCTGCGCCAGGGGAATCGCCTGAAGCAGCCTGTGGACTGTCTGGATGGCCTGTGAGGACCTTTTGAACCTGCCTCTTCATCTCAGAATCTATCCTACAAAATCCTGAGCACCCACACATGGCCCTCACATTGCATGGAATCCCTCTGAATGTTCCGTAGCCCTCTTGCCCCTTCACCAGGGCTCCCAGTAGGATCATTCTTAGGCAGCCAGTGGGGTGCAATTAGCTAATAAAGGCCTGTCCTTCTTTGTTCTGTATGGACTGCAAGCTAGATCTTCCCCTTCTCCTCAGCCAGTTATCCTTTAGTAGTGAACAACTACATGATCTTCCTTGATGGTCCTGCCTCTGGAACCCCCAGTGTGGAAGACTTCTAATTCATTCTGATCACCCCACACTTCACCTTGATGTGCCTTAATACTCTGGACCCTCTGCACCACCCTCCCATCTGTTTTCCTAATCTTCTCCAGATTCTCTGGAGCTGTTTGCACGAACCCTTTAGGACGAGTATATCAACCTTTGCTGTATCACGATGTGCAGAAAAAGGCATGACATTTAGCCAGTCCTTGGAGGATAGAGAGAGGGTGTTACTTGGGTCAAGAGGAGACAGCCTGAGGCTTCCATCTCCCCATGTCCCCCTTGGGTATTCACAAATCTGAAGGAAGCAGGAATACTGGCCTACCCCTATGGGAGCTGTTTTGTTTTGTTTTGTGTTTTGTTGTGGTACTAAGAGTTGAATCCAGGGCCTTCACACTGAGCAATGGCCCCAGCCCTTTTAATTTCTTATTTTGAAACAGAGTCCCACTCAGTCACTAAGTTACCCAGACTGTACTCAAAGTTGAGATTCTGCTGCCCCTGTCTCCCAGCATGCTGGGATTACAGGCGTGTGCCACCATGCCCACATTTACAGCTGATATTTTATAGAATTTACTAGAAGACAGTTTTCTTAGGGCTTTGCATATAACTAATTTGATTCTTATTACAGGCACAAGAATACCTTGATGTCACTATCAAGGCCTACTGGGAGCATGAGTTATTAACAAAGGTTGTGCAGTTGCTGTATTAGTTATCTAGACCTCAAATCCTAGTAGCTTAACACAAGAAACATTTATTTGCTCATACAGTTTCAGAAAGTCAGGAGTCTGTGAACCACTTAGTCAGGTGATTCTGTCTTGGGTTCTCCAATGAGATGACAGTCAAGATGTCAGCTGAGCTGCAGTCATCTGAAGACCTGGGACTAGGAGATTGCTTTCAAGGTGGCACACTCACGAGGTTGAGGCTGGTGGCCGTTCACCATATGGACCCTTCTGTAGTACTGCTTGAGCTTCCCCACAGCATGGTGAACCCAGAAATTTGAGGAGGAAGCTGCAATGCCTTTTATGACCTAGACTCAGAATCGCACACAACCTTCACTTCTGTTGACGTGAAATTCTACCCACACTCGAGAGGGGCCTTCGGCTCCATTTTTTGTATAGAGGAGCATCATCAACTTTATGGATTAGCCAGGCATGGTGGCACTGGGGAAACTGAGGCAGGAGGCCTACAAATTCAAGGCCAGCCTGGGCAACTTACAGAGACTCTGTCTCAAAAAAACAAAACATAATGAAAAGCAAAAACCTTTATGGACCTATTTTAAAGCCTGTCTTTAATGCTTGCTTTGATGCTAGCATTAGTTCTGGAGGTCACTTGGGAAGACCTACTCTAACAAATCATTGTTAGAACAGCACCCAGATTCAGAGAGCTCTTCCTAGTTCCTGGGTTTCCCAAGGCTCCCCCAGAAACTCTTAAGAATACCTGAACCCCCTAGGGTCTCCAATTCTTGAGGTTCCCTCCAACCCCCAGCCTCCAAATGTCCTAAAATATCTCCCAACGGCTGGAATGCTCCCTTCTGAGCCACTGATTAGTTTCCCACCCTTCACTTTGTTGCCTCAGGTATGTCCTGATGTCCCGGTGTTGGGAGCTGAACCCCCGAGATCGGCCAAGTTTTACAGAGCTGCGGGAAGACCTGGAGAATACACTGAAGGCCCTGCCTCCTGCCCAGGAGCCTGATGAAATCCTCTATGTCAACATGGATGAGGGCAGAGGTCATCCTGAACCCCTTGGAGCTGCTGGAGGAGCTGACCCCCCAACCCAGCCTGACCCTAAAGATTCCTGCAGCTGCCTCACCGCAGCTGAGGTCCATCCTGCTGGACGCTATGTCCTTTGCCCTTCTACAGCCCCTGGCCCCACTATGCCTGCTGACAGGGGCTCCCCAGCACCCCCAGGGCAGGAGGAGGGAGCCTGAGACAACCCTCCACCTGGGATTCCCTCTCAGGATCCAAGCTAGCCACTGCCACTGGGGAAACCTCATCCCCCACTCCCACTTTCCCCAGCTATAGCCTTATCTTCCCACCCTTCCCACCTCCATCCCAGACAGAGCCTTCGCCTTCTCTGCATCACAGCATCCTCCTCCATACTAAGAAGTGGCTGCGCTGAGCATGGTGGTACAGACCTGCAATCCTAGCACTCAGGAGGCTGAGGCAGAAAGGCTGCCAAGTTCAAGGCCAGCCAGGGCAACGTAGAGAGTTGTAGGCCAGCCTGAGCTATACAGCGAGACTCTGTCTCAAAACAAAGATATGACTGGCATGTCATCTCTAAGAGTCCTCCTAGATCTAGATTCCAAGGCCTAAACAGTCTATATCAAAGTTGCTAGTAATCTTTGGTTCCAAGGAACTGATATTCCAGTCCCTAATTCTAAAGTGCTATGGTTCCATACCCAGGCTGCTGTGGACTCCTAGGCTCAAGTGACCTTCCACCTCAGCCTCCCAAGTAGCTGGGACCACAGGTGTGCTAAGATTCTTGATAAGGGCCCAAGAGTCTAGGTTTAAAGCTAAAGATTCTAGTTCTAGAATTTAAGACTCCATGAGTCTAGATTTTTATTTTTCTAGAGTTCAGAGTCCTTAGGGCAGACTTTAGATTTTACAGTTCTGAAGATTCTACCATTCTAGACATGGAGGCTCTAAAGCCTATTGTTCTAAAATTTGATGGTCAAAGGCTCTCTGAGTCTAGATATCCTGGTTATAAGAATGTGCATCATAAACCAGATTTTTATTTTCTCAAGTTCTAAGATCCTAGTGACAGTCAGATCCTTTTATATGAGACAGTCCTTTTGTATGAGATCCTGGATTTGAAAGG
The DNA here is from genome assembly GCA_004027455.1 of Hydrochoerus hydrochaeris. NCBI lineage: Eukaryota > Metazoa > Chordata > Mammalia > Rodentia > Hydrochaeridae > Hydrochoerus > Hydrochoerus hydrochaeris. Next base: position 43,544 of record PVLA01010032.1, read on the forward strand.
TCTAAGATTCTACAATCTGCAAGTTAAAAGTTCTAGGAGTCAAAAGATGGATATTCTAAGGTCTATGTTCTAAGATGTTTATTCTAAAACTTAATTTAAGAGCCTAGATTCTCTAAAATTCTAGGCCATATGCCCCAAGATTCTAGATTATTAAACTCTAAGATTCTAATGTTGGCCTATTTTATGTTTCAAGGCACTGTAAGATTCCAGTGACCCAAAATTCTGGATCCCAAGCATCTAAATTATAAGACACTCATAATCACAACTAACTAGACACCGAAATTCTAATCATTTCTAATGCTGGACATCTCTAGGTTCTATGCTGTACTCTGCATTTCTAGGGTTATAATTAAAGGTCCAAGAATATACATTTCTAAAATCTTAAGGTTCTAGGCACTATAAGGTTAAGATTCAAATCCTCTAAATTTCTAAGGTTCTACACATTTACAACAGTAGGTATGATTCCACAGTTCTAACCCAAAGGTTACAACAGGTTCCCTTCTTAACCATTTATGCTTTTTTCCCCTCTCATGTGGGGGTGTGCCCCCCTCAAGCTTGTGCAATGCAACCAGGGTCCTTTCCCTCCAGGGAAGAGACCATCTCCCTCCTTTGGGCCTTGCTGCCCTCTTGAGCCAGTCCCTCTTCCTCCCTGTACAAAATGTGGACTTTGGTGCCTCTATAGGGGCTCTGGTCACATAAAATTTTGTCAATCACTATTCTGTCTCCTCTTGTTTCCATTCAGCCACAAGGAACTCTTCCCCCTGGCAAATTGGCTTCCTATTAGTAAAAGGGTTTGATGAGCTCTGGAAATTCTCACTAGAGAGGGTAAAAATCAACACAGAAATAGACAAAAACACCCATAAGCAAAGAAATTCACACACTTAGAAAACTCTAGTCAAGAATAGGCAGATAAGACCAGGCATTTAGCTCAGTGGCACATGCGCCTGCCTGGCAAGTGAGTTCAATCCCCATACCAAAAAAAAAAGAATAGGCAGATAGATATATATTTGAAGTGTCACGTACACTGCAAAGTAACAAGACATGAATTAATCTACATACTCTTGTGACATCTGGTCACAAGAAACGAACACAGAATAACAGAACATAAAAGCACACAGACACAAACTTATTTACAAACGTACAGATACCCACAAGAATAGTTAGAAATTTGAGAAACAGGGACACAGAATAAAGTAACACACTCAGAGACAGAGAGTACGACAGGTCTTCACACACACACACACACACGTTTAGACTCACACGGGTCTACACACACACACACACACACACACACAAACGTTTAGACACACGGAAACAGGCATGGAACCCCTCAATCCACAACACCCACAAGGGGTCCCTCAGGCTTTCACACTTGTTCTTGGGTGTGTCCGGCAGCCGATGGAAAAACCCACGGCAGCGCCCGAACGCCCCCCAGTGGCGGTTCCTGGGAACCCGGGACAGTTCAATCCGGGCCACAAACTTTTAGAACAGATCGTGGTGCCGAGCTGGGAGGAGAGAGGAAGTCGGACGTGGTCGAGGGGCGGGGTGTCTGGACTGGAACCTCCGGGCCCACGTGAGTGTCTGTCCCGCTGCTGAGTGGATGCTGTGTATTTAGGTTACTGGTCGTGTAAGTTTGTAGGGTAACTGTCCTGCGTGTCTTTATCATGCGGTGTTGCCCGCCTGTGCGGGCGTTAGCGGGCTCATCTCGCCGTAGTTTGGTGTATTATCCTGACTTTTGCATTCTGATGTGATTCACACCTATTGTTATATTTCTGTGGTATGCGCCTTTGTCGAAATAAAGGTTGTGTTCGGCTTTTTTGTGGCCTTAACGTGTGGCTCAGTAGGTAGGGGGCGTCTGCGTTGTGAATTTTTATGTATTTTTATTTACTTTTATTTTTTGCAATGCTTGGATGGAACCCAGGGCCTAGTGCATGCTAGACAAGGGCTCTACCACTGAACTGCCCATCTCCCAACCCTGCACTGCGTATTTCGATTGTGTATCTCAAAGTTTTGTCTTCTGAGTTAAGAGGCGACAGGTGGTGCATTAGACATTGTGACGTTTGTGTGTATTCGCGTGAGATGCAATTAGGAATCTGTTGGTATAGACACTAAGCAGCCAGGTCTACTGAACACATTTTAGAGGATTCAGGGTGGAGATCGGCGAACTTCTGGCACTCTTTCGAAGGGGAATGCTCTATGGTTGCGTGCGGAGCTCCCTGTCCACATTAGGAACCGACCATAGAGAAAAGACTGCCGCGAGCCCAGCCGCCCTGTGAGATGTACTTCCATAGGGAAAGGGGGGCGGCTTCCTATACAGCTTTTCTCCCATTTTTTAGTCTTTATTTTCAACTCTAGAGGGCTCTCAAAGTTCAAATTTCGCCTTTCATAAAGGTAGCGGAGTTCCTAACAGTTTATGAGTAATATATCTACTTAATCTCTACTCTGTATATCTCCCTCTACAGCAAAATCTGTGAGGCCATCCTCTGAAGAATAACCAATCTGGTCAGCTTTTCCTACAGCCATCAATCTATACCGATTTTGGCGAGATAAAACATTGGCTGCGATTGGTGGACAGATTGTTTTGAAACCGCCCTAACGGCAGGGGCGGGCCCTCGGTGAATTCATCTCTTTCCGTTTCTTAAAGGCAACAGGAAGGAGGAGTTTCTGCCGACTACCCATTTGATTGGTTCTGGTGCTTTTACCCGCTGGGACTCCAAAAGGGGCGGGAGATCTAGGCCAATCAGGATGTGCGTTACAGAGAAAATTCGTTTGATGAAAGAACAGCGCAGGGAAGGCTATGGAGCGCTCATTCTGATAGATGATTGCCGATTGGGTCAAATCATTACTCTTTTTTCTTCATTTGCTCCTACAGCTGCTGGCGCGCGGGCATAACCCAATCAGGGCGCGCTCCACCTCTTGCCTTTTCCCGCCCTCCGCTCTGACTCCAGGTCGACGTAGACCAACGCTTCCTCTCCGGCAGCTCCTAGGCCCTCTATCCTCTGTCCTTTTGAAAACTGTGTTCTGACTGGTTGAATTCCTAGCCCTCGCCCGTCGTTCCCCACGCTGACCAATTGGCACCCGCGTTGCATGGTACGGTGCACTAGAGAGGGGGAGGTGGCGGCCATTTTGAGTCGCCGCCGCCGCCATTGGAGTGTAGCCCCCCCCTTCCCCCTTTGCCTCCTGACGGGAAAGGTTTAAGGGAGACAGAGCCCTGGGAGGCCGGGCCGGGCTCGGGGGCCGCCCCGGGGGCCCGGGCCATGGATGTGCGCCGTCTGAAGGTGAACGAACTTCGCGAGGAGCTGCAGCGCCGCGGCCTGGACACTCGCGGCCTGAAGGCCGAGCTTGCTGAGCGGCTGCAGGCTGCGCTGGAGGCCGAGGACCCCGACGACGAGCGGGAGCTCGAGGTCGACGACGAACCGGGGCGACCGGGGCACAACAACGAGGAGGTCGAGACTGAGGGGGGCTCCGAGCTGGAGGGAACCGCGCAGCCACCGCCGCCCGGGCTGCAGCCGCACCCGGAGCCCGGCGGCTACTCGGGGCCGGACGGACATTGTGAGAGTGCGCGGGGCGGGGGCCGGGGATCCCGGAGTCTGGGCCGAGGAAGGGCTGTGGGACGCGGGTATCCGGCGCCAGAGGTCGGGGCCCCGTCTGAGGATCCCGGATCCCGCGACCTGTCGCTGCAAAAGATTTGGGGACTAAGACCTCGGGAAGACTTGGGGGGGGGTCTTGCCTTTCGGTGCAGGGGCGATAACTAAGGGTGGGGGCTCCAGTGTGTGAGCGGGTGGGGAGTGTTGTGGGCCCCGGGGCTTGGAGACTGGAAACTGGGATTTGGGAACCGGAGAAAGTCGGAAGAACGAGAGGCTTTTTATTTGGAGTGGGGAGGGGGATCTTGGAAACGGTGAGCCGAGATTTCAGGCTGGATGGGTTTGGTGGCCGTATTAGCCCAGCATTGGCTGGACGTTGGGAGCCTTGTTTTCTTCCGGGGTTGGGGAAGGAATATGGGGGGGGTGGTCCAAGGGTGGGAGAATTTTGAGGATGGAGGATCCTGGAGTTTGTGGCTGGATGGGTTACTGGGAATTCTCGGATAAGGTTTTGAAGTGCGTTGGTGACTTTAGACGCTGGTGTGTCGGTAGCTGGGGAGTCTGGTGGACTGAGCACTCTTGTTTTGCTGGTGAGGATTTAGGGGTTTTGGGAGACCAACATGTGATTGAACTATGGGGGAATCCACATCTCTCTTCCAGGGCTGGAAGGCCAACCTTGAGGCAGGTGCAGCTTCAGCATTTGGTGCTGGGAGATCTGGGGACCTTCTCGATGGCCTCTAGAGGAGGTACAGGGAACTTTAATGTCTGGACCCTGACAGGGGAGGGAAAGATGTTTCGCTGGACAAAAGATCTGGGGGCCCTAGAGCAGGGAAGGCTCTGAGCACAGATCTGTGGCTACTGCTGATTTTTTTTTTTTTTTTTTTTTACTAATTGCAGTAGCTGAAAACAGAATGGGTGACTGGGTGGGGTCAGAATTTGATGTTGGTGAAATACGTGGGGGACATTGCCTGTGTCCAACAAGGAAACTGGTCTAGCAGATGCGGGGGAGGAAGAAACATGTAGGGTGTGAAAAAAGAAAGGAAACCTGTTGACTTGACTTGGCTAGGGCCCCCGGGGTGGAGTGGGACAAGTGTTTCTCCGGCTAAGTAATTCCAGAAGGGGGGTCCCGGGTCTCAAAAGCAGTTACTTATTTCCCGCCCCTCACCCTTGGGAGTGCTTAGGGAGTTGTAGAAAAACCTCTGCAGCAGCAAGAAAGTGCTGCTGTGGGAGTAAGAGAGGTTAGGGTAGATGATCTGCAGCTATATTGATATATTGAGAATAGATCAGGTACAGAAGATTGAATTTGGAGTTATAAAGGGGCACCTTTCTGACAGGACTGGGAAATGGGATTTGAGGGTTTAAAGAGTAAGTAGAAAGGAATTTGGCACCCAGCCTCTGTGATATTTCTCTGAACAGGGACAAGAGTTGGGATAAACACAAGGTACTAACTTGTTTGATGGAAGTAGGATTTCCTGGAGAGGGCAGCCTCTGTAGATCTGGGGTAAAGTAGGCTAAGGCTTGCCTGTGACCCATGTGCTAGGAAGATGATTTCTGTGGCAGAGATCTGTGGAGGTGGGAGGAGTGACTGGTGTGCATATGTAGAACTCATGGGGCTCTGGCAGGAATGGAAGAACCACCACGGGGATAGACCTAGCCTGGCCATCAGCCTGAAAGTCTTGTCAGAAAAGATTGAGTTGGGTGTTTCAGAGCACAGACTCAAGATTTCATTGTAAATCTAGCTTAGTGGTGAGGGCAACTTCTCCCCCTTTAAGCCTAGTTTCCTTCTGTGCCATATGGGGATAATAATGTCCCTCTAGAGTTGTTAAGAGTAGGGTCACATATGTGAGGGACTTCACTCCAGGCCTGCCTATTACTAAAAGGAGGATGTTTGGGGGAGGGTCCTCAGAAACATAGCTTTTCAGGGATGCAGAAGAGATGCTTGGGGAGAGACATAAGGCACTGTGTGATAAGAACACTACTTAGAGGTTAGAAGAGGAATGCTTCAATGGGACCTCCAATTGAGAGTTTCTTTTTCTTTCCCTCCAATGGCAAAATTCTTTTAAGCCCGAAACATCCTCTAGTTCTTTCAGCCTTGGTAAACAGACTCATAGCAAGCCATGTGACTGGTGTCTTTCTCCCTTTGGGCTGCACCTGGTTTTTACCCAGATGTATTTGTCCTCTGAGAAGGGATCTAATCAGTTAACAAGTGGCAGAAGAGTTTCTCTTTCCCTGTGCTTCTGGCTCAGGTACTGCTAGGCTCTGGAGACACCTAGCAGGGAGCTTGCCCTGGAGTGGAGAACCTACAGGGGCCCATCTTGAGTAAAGTTTTGCATTTGTCTACAAGATTCTCTTCCTAGAAGGAGTTTCTGGTTTGGTTCACTACTTTTAGTTCTGCCTCTTAAGCTTTCACCCTAGAAATGTTCTCCATTCTCATCACTGTGTCACTCCCGGTGTATCCTTTGATCAGCTCATCTGTTCCTTTGTAGGTCCCTTTCTCAGCTTCTGGTGTTTCTTAATAGCCCTTAATATCATCATAGTTAAACTTTTTTGTGTATTTGATTAATGTGCCTCTGCCTCCCTAAACTGAAAACTATAGCAGGACAGGTTTAGGCTCACTTGTATTGTACTGTGTAGTATATAGTATGCACTTCATGAGTAGGAAATATTTTCATTCTTACCACTGTTCTTCAGAACTCCTTCTGGACCCACAAAATACTTTCCAGAGCCTGGGACAGGGCTGCATGCCTGTCATCCTACTGTGGAAGGTGGCGCAGGAGATCACAAGTTAGAGGCTGTCTCACTATTTGAATAAAAAAATGAAAGGGTTTAGAAATGTAGTTCAGTAGTAGAGCACTCCTGGGTTCTATCTCCAGTGGTAATGAGGGGAGGGGATGCAGAAATCTTAACTCCAGTTATTTTGGGATTAATCCCTAATGAGCCTGAAAGCTACTGTTCTTTCATTTCCCTTCAGTTGAGATTATTCCTTCCTTATCTTTGCAGCTATTGTGGGATGGAAGAGGTTTAAAAAGTGCTGTGTGAATGGGGGTAGGCCGAGGGCTTTGTGCTCTGAAGGAAATTCTTAAGCACTGTACCATCTTAACCATCTTAGAAAACAATTCTGGGCACGGTAAACATGGACTGATAAAAATTTTAAAATTAAAAAGAAAAAAAAAAACAGCAGAGCTGACATTTTGAATCCATGTCAGGCAAGTACTGGGCCACTGAACTACATCCCTAGCTCTTTTTTATATTGGGACAGCATCTTGCTAAGTTCCTCAGGCTAACCTTGAACTTATGGACCTCCTGCCTCAGCCTTCTGAGTATCTGGGATATAGGCATATAGTGCCTCATCAGGCTTAGGCTGGTGGTTTTCAAATTGTGCTCTGTGGGGTACCAGGTATCTGTAGAGTTGCCCCTCCACTGTACAGTGGAGACTTAGAGAAACAAGCTAGACTGTTTCTCTGGCCCTGCCATCTTGTTTCAACTGGAGCAGTTCTGCTTCAATTGGGTTTGTTTGGGGTTTCTGTAGAGCCCAGTCACAGATGGACTTGCAGTCTTTTGAGGAGTAGGAGGGCCTTCAGCTGTCAGATAGCTTTTCATCTGATTGTGTTTTACTTTCTCCTGTGGCACACTGATTGGAACCAGTGGGGTTGGTGATATGTGGTATAAGAGAAGCCACCTCTGTTCTAGGTTTCTTCAAAAAGCACCCATGTGACTGACTTTTTTTTTATCTCAAGATGTCATGGACAATATTACCAGGCAGAACCAATTCTACGAGACCCAGATCATCAAGCAAGAAAACGAGTCAGGCTATGATAGAAGACCACTAGACATGGAGCCACTGCAGCAGACCTATCGGCCAGGTAGGAGAGTTCACATGCTTCTTCTCTTAGTGGAAACAGAGTCTACACATGGCCCTCTGCCTTTCTTCTCAGAGAATGTATTCATTTTCCTCTTGGGCAGTTCTCTGGCCTTTCTCACTTGGGTTAGTTTGTTTGGTTTTGAAGGAAAGAACTCAGTCCCATTTCTAAGTGATGGGAGAGGGTCATCCTCATGTATCTATTTTAAGAGATTAGTGCCAACACCCTGGGGAGTTCAGAGCTGGAGGCAAATACATGAGTCTTATTTAGAACTTTAGAATGTGGAAGCCAGAAAGAACCTTTTACATCTAGTCTGATGTTCCCCAAGTTCTGAAGAATATTGTTCCAAGAAATATTATTAAGGACTCAGAAAAAGATTTATTTAGCCACATGTGTCTGGAAAGTGCAGCATAGCTATACGTCTTCTTGGAGAATCTCTATAGCCTTAAGAGCATTTAAAGGCTCTGACATAAACCTCTAGTTGAGATTTCTTTAAGTATAAATCCATTTTTGCACAATAGAGTTCCCCATGATGCTAGTTTGGGAAGCACATATAATTCAGCTTTTTCCTTCCCATTTTATAGATTGGGGAGGTGGCTTGTCTAAGGTCTGCTAAGACTAGAGCCAAGGAAACTGGCTTCTAAGCCAGTACTCTTGGTAAACATGAAGCTTTCCTGACCTTGTAGGTTTTAGTATTTGGAAAGCAGGGTCTCATTATTGAGAAACGATGGCCAGAACTGACTCCAATCTTGTGTTCCTCTCATCATGTGACCTCAGTGCCTTTTCTAAGTGAATCTAGCAGTCCATTCTGGTTCATCCACAAAGTGAAATTCCCTGATGTTTCTTATGTGTGGCTCACAGCATAATGTAGGTTAAACTGCAGATTTGTGTCAGGCTCTGTGAGACTTGGATCATTTGACCCAAGGAGAATATTTTCTGTCCTGTTACCAACAGACATTCATCAGGGACCTTCTGTGAGCCTGGCCCTTGCTGGGAGCCATGGAGGATATCTTCAAGATTACCGAGCACCATTCCTGCCCTGGAGAACCAGGAACCTTCTCTGAGAGATTGGGTCTACATGTTAGGGCTAGGGATTGATGCAGAATGATCTTAATGAGGTGGGATCTCACTGTGTAGCCCAGGCTGGCTTCAAACTGGTGATCATCTTTTGCCTCAGCCTCCTAAATGCCAGGGTTGCAGGCTGTACCACCATACCTAGCTTAAAGTGGTCTTAGATTGAGTGTTGAGATGAATAGGTGCAAAGGAGTTATAGCAGCAGAGATAGATGCTATGAGAGAAATGAGATGAGGCTGAATCCATGATTTGCTCTTGGTTGGTTGCTGATTCTTGGAGTCTGTCTGAGACTGAGACTTTCTCATAGTCCACAAAATGTTAAACTGTATTATTGACTTCCTATTTATTGTGCAACTTAATGAGATTTATTTACCTGTGTGGCATGACTAAACTGTAAGTTTTTCTTAGAGTGATTCTGGGTCAGAAGGCGATTAAAGCTAATAGAATTTGATGGAGGACCACAGTGTTCTGTCACATTTATCCTCTTTCCCTCTTGTCAAAAGGAAGAAGCTTTACAAAACCTCAGGTAGTAACATTTTTTTAGGATAAGAAATTAGACAATGTAGGGTCCTAGTATCTCAGAGGATAAAGGGATCTTAGCAGTCATCTAGGTTTCTTCCCACTCAGTACAAACCAAGGTAGCTGCCAGCTTGCATGGTCTTTCGGCAAATTAGTGAAAGACAACCTGTTTCATCTTGGAGTAGGCCCTTAGTGAGCTTATCCTTATTTTGTACTGGAGTTCCCCCTCACCTTTTTCATGAAGCCTACAAGCTATCTGACGAAAATCTATCACCCCATCAACTGCCAGATATTGGCCAGCCAGCCTCCCTGCATCCTAGGCCCATTTTCCAGTATAGCCTATCTGGCTTGTTGAACCTATCAGGCTCTTTACCACTATAGCCAGCAGCCTGCCACTATCTGCTGGCATAAAAGAGACAAGTTTCCAAGTGTCTTGACCATCTGGATTTGTCCTGATAGTAGAAGTGAAGACAGAGATGAAGCAAGAAGCACCCCCCAGCTTTCTTCCACCAGAAGCTTCTCAACACAAGCCAGACAGACAGCAATTCCAGAGTAGAAAGAGACCTTATGAAGAAAACCGGGGACGTGGATACTTCGAGCACCGGGAGGACAGAAGGTAGGTATTTAGATCACCAGTTGGCCCTTGTTCCAGGTGGTCCCTGTGCCCTTTCTCTGCCCTGGTGCTGCTCCTGCACTCACTACCAGACTGAACTTTGTAAGTGTTGGTTCTTGCCATTTCCTCCCTACATAATACTTACAAAGTCAATTCCAAACACATTAGCATGTATGTGTGCAATGACAGCTTGTCTCTTTGGTCCTTTGCTGTACTGTAGCTAAGTTATACAATGTCCTGTGGCTGAAAGATCTCTTTCCTTACCCTACTCCCAAACACAGCTCCTTCTGTCCACACATTTAGTTGGTATTTACAGTGCTTTCCCAAGGTGCCACCTTTGGACGGGACATACAAGCAATTCGAACAGTGGGCTTTGCCTTCTGTTGTCCCAGTGCAGGGACAGAAACAGACACATACAAATAAACCACAAACTTCTGGGGTGAGTAGTCAGGCTTTGGCTGAGTCTCAGCTCACAAGAGGGAGTGGCCTTGACTTTGGCCATTTTCCTTTTCCCTTTCCTGACAAGCCCTCCCCCTCCTTTCCCTCCAGGCCCTGTCCTACCCCTCCCTACTTCCCTCCTTCAGCTCCTGTCTGAAGCCTTTTCTAATCATGGAAACTAGGAATAACCACTTCTCTGCTCGTCTGGACTGTTCATCTGACACATTTTATTTTCTACCCGGTGAGGTCCACCCTCTAACTAGCTTGTTACTCTCTTTGAGAAAGGGCTTGGGGACTCGGGTGTAAGAGTACTTGTCTAGCATGTGCAAGGTCCTTGGTTCCATCCAGCAACATAAAACAAACAAAAGGGCCTGGATCTTGGGCTGTGACTAAGGATAGGACATGGAATATACCTTATCTGGGTTCCTTCCACTTTTGCCTCAAAGCAGAGACCTGGGAACTGCTTGCTGATGGGAGGTAAAGGAGAATCCTTTCTGTGATTAGAATCATAGGATAAACTTAACATGTGATGAGCTCCCTCTTTGTACAGGGTTCCCTCCTAACCTTGGGCTAGCAGGATTAGAAGAAGACTCCACCCAAGGGAAGCCATCTGCCAGAAAATGTTAGCAACCACATGGGCTGCTGCCTGATACGTGCATACCCGAGCTAGGGCCATCTAGATGTCCAGGCAAGATGCCAGACATTAAACTCCACCTTTCTTACCCTCTTTATCCTCCTGTGGAGTAGAAACCAGGAATATGTTAGTAGTCCCTTTTTTAGTGTTTTGGTAGGAACATACTTCATTCATAATTCAGGGCACTTTTATTTTATTTCATTTTATTTTATTTTATTTTATTTTATTTTATTTATTTTGGTAGTGGGGATTGAACTCAACCTCACACCTACCAGGCATGCGCTTATGCCACTGAGCTAAATCCCCAGCCCTTCAGGGCACTTTTAAATGAGGAAAGAGGCTGGAAAAAAAATTGGGTCATTTCAAATCCTTTCAGATGCAGGGGTTTAAGAGGCCTGATACATTAGTGAATGGTAGTTATTGGAGTTTATTAAGGCTTTAGCCGTTTTCTTCCTGGCCCCTACTTGAATACCATATTCTGCAGTTGGTAAGAGTCCCATGAGGAGATGGCTCTCAACATGCGGAGGGCACAGGTCTGTCTTTAGGTTGAGAGAAAGACCTGAGAGAAATCTCTAAAGGGTTCTGATGTCCCCCCTCTAGCAGAGGATGCCCACAGTCTGCCCTCATCACAGGAGTTCAGTCACAGGAGTTCATAGTCACTGCTCTTTTTGCAAATATGTTGAGTTTCAAAGTTCTTTTGCTAAACTCTGGGGAAAAATGGAGATCCAAGAAGGAGTTGGAGGCTACTTAGAAATTCCAGCAGAACCTTTATTTTCCTTCCTCTGTGCTTCTACAAGTATTCTTGTGTGATTCAACCTTCATCCCAACATAGGGGCCGTTCTCCTCAGCCTCCTGCTGAAGAAGATGAGGATGACTTTGATGACACCCTTGTCGCCATCGACACATGTGAGTCTGTGGAGTGCCCACCTGATTCTACCTTCCAGTCAGTTTTAGGAAGTTATGCCCTGACCTGCTGCAGAGTCCCTGCCTTTGTTAGTCCAGATGAGGAACGCAGTGCTTCCAGGTTTAGCTTAGTTGGGTAAGGCGCCACTCTCTAAATGTGAGGTTGTGAGTTCCACCCCAGAGGCAGGAAAAAAAAAAAAAACTCCAGATGAGGACGCAGCAAAACTTTGGAACAAAGGTGCTGGGATAGAGGCAAAAAATCTGTTCCCAACTGTAGCTAGACCCTGGGCAAGTCACTCCACTCTTCCAAGCTTCTTTTCAGAGAAGAGCCATCAGTTCTGTCCTCACTGCAGGTTTTTAGTATACACCCTTTGGGGGGCAAAGAGGCTCTTTTTGAGACAGAGTTTCACTATGCAGTTTAGTCTGGTCTAGAACTCACTTCATATCCCAGGCTGGCCTGAGACTCACGGTGATCATCCTGCCTCAGCCTCCAGAGTTCTAGGATGATAGGTATGTGTCACCATGCCTGGTAGTACACAACTCTGAGAAGAGGCCATGACCAAATTGGAAACTCAACTACCCTGTTCACATAGGATTGTCACCTAATCAGGAAAGGAATCTGAGTGCTGCTGGGGAAGCTTAAATCACTGATGACCAATTCCTCAGTTTCCATCACCTGCTCACATTCCTGGGGTGAAACTAATGTCGCTTTGTTCTTTGAGGCACTAGTCTGGCCTGCTCTGTTCTCTCCAGTTTTATTTCTACTGGCTAAGTGGCTTTCACTGACTGTATATCTTAAAAACAGGAGTGATGGGATTTGATTCTCTCCAGAGAATCAAAATCAAATGTAAGATCCAGTAAGGCTTAATTTTTACATTTGCCTAAAGCCCTAACCCAAATCTGAGAACAGAACACTTCTTAACAAAGCATGAAATTAGCTGTTCATCTTGTGTCTTATGTTTATAAAGCATTGGCTGTGTGCTTTGAAAAGAGCTAGGTATACACAGTCACTTCTGTCCCAGACTTTCAAGAGAAAATGTCTACCCAGGGTAAAGCTAAACATTTTTGAAAGCATTGGGTGATAGTGGTTCATGAAGCAGCATCTGATCAAATGAGAAATGCACAAACAGCGATGCTCAGCCTTTGGAGAAAGGCGTATACCACCTAGGTGAGATGGTCAGGAAAGGCTTTCTTGGAGGTGTACAGCTGGCTCCTTGAAGAGTAGGGAAAGTCAAGATTACAGTAGGAGAGGAGGTGGGAACCTGTAGTACACTTGGGCGTTGGTACCTTGGTGATCGGTGTGGATCAGGGTTAGATGCTCAAGCAACAGTTGGCAACAGAAATCTGGCTTCCAAATGAGTAGTTAAAGAATATGAAGCAGATACTAGCCTTCCTCATATTCTGAGATCTAAATTTGAAAATGATGAGTATGTGGTCCCTCACCCTAGCAAGTATGCACTTCCATGAAAGGCATTAGTCAGACATCCCCCTGAAGCCTATCCCACATAGGACCCCAGTTCCTATTTGAGGTAGTACAAGCCCTTTTGGCATCATCCCACTCTAAGGGAGAGGGGCTTGAACTCTTCCCACAGTGTGTTAGTGTTAATACACTAGAGGAATTGCCTCCTGCCTGTCCCACTCCTTTAAAGACCTTTCAAACATCAGCCAATTGCTGGCTTTTCCCTCCACAGATAACTGTGACCTGCACTTCAAGGTGGCCCGCGACCGGAGTAGTGGCTATCCACTCACAATTGAGGGCTTTGCATACCTGTGGTCAGGAGCCCGTGCCAGCTATGGGGTCAGAAGAGGTCGTGTGTGTTTTGAGATGAAGGTGAGTGGGAACAACCAAAGGGATAAGGATAGAAAAACGGATCCATCCATTGGAATTAGTCTGTCATCAGCCACCTTGGTCAGAACCACAGCTATAGGAGATTAGATTGATCTCAGACCTCGTCCAGCAAACAAAAGGATAGTGAATTTCTGTAACATTGGTAGCCATCATATCAGAAAAGCAGTCCAACCATACATTACTTTATCAAACAAGTGTTTTCCTTACGGGATTTATTCCAGTTATATGGCCAGTGGTGATGTGTTTTATAAAACTAAATAAAGGAAAGTAATCTATTGTCTGGTTGTAATCCCGGCACTTAGGAGGCTGAGACAGGACTTCTACAAGTTCAAGGTCAGCCGAGCTACATAGTTCAAAGCCAGCCTGAAATACATAACAAAACCCTATCTCAAGAAAAACAAAGAAACGTAATCTATAAAGAATATACTGCAGTGTCAGCTACTTTAAAGGGACCAGAGGAAGAGCAGGACAAAGAGCTGCTAGCAGGCTACTGTCTACTATCCTGTCCAAAATTCTATGCTAAGTTATGGCACAAAAGCGTGTTGGATAAAATAAGTTATTTTCATGTCCTTTCATTTCTCATTCTATTCCCCAGAAGTAACTTAAATGTTAACAAATTCTTGTGTGCCTGGTATACATCTAAACTTACCTATGATAGCTAATATTTGTAGGGCCCTTTACATATACAAGATACAGGGCCAAGGCTCTGTATCTGGATTATCCCCAGTAATACTATTAACACAAAATAGGTATTACTATTAATACTGTTAAAATAGGTACTGTTGTATAGCCAGTTTTTAGAAATGGAAGCTGAGACGATACTGTAATGTTTTGTTGACTGGTACACCATTGATGTAAATGGCACATTTTATGTGTCATGCATAGAGAAATACTGTCAGTTTGTACAGTGCTTTATCACATTAATGTCACAGTAATTATAAAATGGATCCTTATTTTAGATATGCTAAAATGTGAAGAATGTGTGTCTAAAAATCAGTGAAATACACTGATTTTTCCAAAGGCTGCAAACCAAACAGCCAGAAATGTTAGTAGACAATCTAACATTTAACTTTGATGTTAAGTCAAAAGGTATTGTTCACCTTTTCTTTTACCTAATTTTGGGTCAGATATTTTATATACCACTTTGTTAAGCCTGCCTCATTCTCTTTAACTGCCACATTGTATTTTATGACATGATTGTACGTACCTTACTATTTTTCTTGAATTTTATAAATATATACAAAAACAGCGTTACGTGCCATGTTCCTACAGTACATGCTGGGTTAACAGAGCATTTGTGTTTACAGTTTTGATACAGACTATTAGATTGCCCTTCAAAGACATTACATCAGTTTATCCTTTCACCAAGTACATTGGTAGTTCACTTCCCCATCGCACGTGTTAGAACTAAAAAATAAGTACATTTTGAAATGCTTCTGTGGTCCTGCCTACTCCCAGGCCCTTCGGAGGCCCTGGTTTCACTGCAGCAGGCTTTTCTTCAGGGCTATTTAAATGCCTTTTCTGTAGCAACTGAAGCCATCATTGTCTGTTTAATGTACTTCCTTTGCATATTGCCTCATAACCAGTTGGCAGAGAATCAATCCTGAGCATTCTTATTCTTTATTCTCAGATCAATGAGGAAATCTCTGTGAAGCACCTTCCATCTACAGAGCCTGACCCCCATGTTGTCCGTATTGGCTGGTCCCTGGACTCTTGTAGCACCCAACTAGGTAAGAGGTCAGCCAGGCAGACCTAAGTGATCCCCTACCCTGGATTTTGAAAGCTCCTAAGTTTCTCTTCCTGGTGTCAGACTCAAAACATAACTAATTTCCTATCCTCAAAACATACGGAAAATAAATTCTAAAGCCACATTAAGTTCTCTGTAGACTTCCTGTCAGCAGCCTAACCTAGAATAGTTGGGGAAGCAGGGAAGAGTGGGTTCAGGGCTGATTGTAGAGAGGCAGGGACAGCCCAATGAAAGGCTTTGAATTTTCACAGGACTCCAGGCCTCAGTGGCTTTTATCTACAATCATCTGACATTTCTTTTGTTTTCTGTACATGTTCAAACTGGGTTAAACTGTACATGTGAAAACTGTTGTGTAGCTTGATTTCTTTTAACATATAATGAGTATATTTTTTAAAATAAGTGTAACTTCTTTGTTAAAACAGTGTGTGAATTATACTTCAGTTTATTTGATGAGTCTTTTTATAGCTCATCTAAGTTAATAACAAATTTCTGTTAAACAGAACTCTTACCCTTGTGTGCCATTGCAACTTAAGACTAATCCTTTAAAGTAGATATATTAGCTCAGTCCACACACACAGAGTACATAATAGTGTACAGTTTTCATTTTGATATATATTAGCACTTATTTTTCCCAGTCGTGCTGGTGGTCTGAGGATTGGACCAAGACCTGCATGCTAGGGAAGCAGTGTAGTGCTGAGCTTACATGTCATGTCGTGTCAAGACAGGGTCTTTGCTGTGTTGCCTCAAAATTAAGATCTTGGCTCTTAAGAAACTGGGATTATAGATGTGTGCCACTGTCTGTGGCTTATATTACCACTTTTTATTTTAAAATCATAGGTCATTTCATCTTTGTCTTAGTTGGAAATGTATTGATGAATATTTTTGATGCACTTGAAGTAAAACCCAACCAGATCAAATAGTATGTCCAGGGTTATTTCTTGCTCATTGGCTCCTGCTTTTCTAAAGAATGCTCTTTCAAGTTTCTTGATCAGGAATCTCTGAAGATCCCAGGTGTCAGTCAAGACCTTTGGGATTTTGATCAGACCCCTTTAGCATTCAGCTCTGTAGCCTGAGGAAATTCAGTACCTTTCCCACAAATCGGTCATTAGAGTATTACAGAAGCAAAACCCAGCTTCAATTTCACCAAGACTTCAGTGGCACCAAAAAAAATTTATGATGTTAGCAAACTTGATTAAATGTTTTTGTAATAAGAAAGGATTGCACATCAGTACACAACCCCCTTCATCCCAGCTTCTGTTCTCACATTTTTCCTTTCTGTGCAAAGCAGTTCAGTTAAATTCCTTACTCCCAGACTTAATACACTTAAACCCACCAGGTCTTCAGTACATTTGTATAATTAAAGGGTTTCCTTTCAACCTTCCCTTCCTCCAAAAAAGGGGCATCTTGTTAATAAAACTAGTAAACAAAACAATTTTGTCTTCAAAAGTAAAAGCATAGCTGGGCATGGTAGCACACACCTGTAACACCAGCTTTTGGAAGGCTGAGACAAGAGGATCTCAAGTTGACCAGGTTGGGCAACTTAGTGAGACCCTGTGTCAAAATTTTTAAAATGGCCAGGCATGGTGGCCCACACCTGTAATCCCAGCACTCAGGGAGGTTGAGGTGGGAGGGGTGCTGTGAGTTCAAGGCCAACCTGGGCTACGTAGTGAGACCCTGTTACAAAACAAAAAATTTACAGAATAAAAGGACTGGGGATATAGCTCAGCACTTGTGTTTAATTGCCAATGTAGCAAAAGAAAGAAAAATGCTAAAAGTATGTCACAACCTGCTTGTTCCTATTTGTTCCATCAGGTGAAGAGCCTTTCTCCTATGGCTATGGAGGCACAGGGAAGAAATCCACCAATAGCCGATTTGAAAACTACGGAGACAAGTTTGCAGAGAATGATGTGATTGGCTGCTTTGCTGTGAGTGCTAGAAACCTGTGGGTGTTGGCAAACCAGATGTTGAGATGCAGATTTCTTTCTTTTTTAATTTTTTTGAGATAAAAATCTCACTATGTAGTACAAGCTGGCCTTGAACTTGCAGTGATCTTCCTGCCTGAGCCTCCCAAGTGCTGGGATTTCTGGCATGTACCACCATGCTTGGCTGACCTGCAAAATTCTTTTTCAGAATACCTGTGTCCATTGTCTGCTGTATATCTAGCTTCTCAATATATTTCTTTGTTTTTTTTTTTGATAGACTAGAATATGTAACTGTTCTTTTCTGTGAAATCCTACCATTCCCAGCACTTGGGAGGCTGAAGCAGGAGGATCATTGTGAGTTTCAGACCAGCCTGGGCTACAAAGTGAGCTCAAGGCCTGCCCAAACTGCATAGAGAGACCCTGTCTCAAAAAGACAAAAAAAAAAATTCTACCATTCTGCCACCTCTGGTCTTTTGCAGAAAACTCTTAACAAACTTGAAAACAGTTTTGGAGACATCAGGTAAATGTACAACCTTCCTCCCTTCCTAGATTAATGTTTTCTAATAAGTCTTAGTATATGTGCTGTTGAAGTGAGCACAGTATTTTCTCATCAAACCTAGAAGTTTCTTACCTGTGTGCTCTTGAAGGTAATAATGTTGGCTCCTGTCCCACATTAGCATTGTCTTATTCTAAAGCCCCTTCCTTTCTTTATCTCACAGTAGTTGTACTGGTGTGTTTTAGTACACTGTCTTCTGAAGCAGAGGCCAATGCAAACCAGAACAAACTAGATAGTTCCCCACCTACTGCATATAGCAAGTCTGGAGAGCAATGACTGACCACTGTGCCATAAGGACAGGTTCCCCAGACCCAGTCCCTCCTCTGCCACTCAAAGGCCTGGACAACTTCCCCTATGTGTCTTTTCTGTGTCTTCTACTGAGAAGTTTTGCAGGCACATACAATAACAGCTGGCACATAGTCCTCAATAAATATATCTTAATACAGTTAGCATTAGGAATTACAAGTGATGTTTATAAAATATGCCACAAGAGAAGGCCTGAGTAAAAATCACTACCCAGATGGGTGCTTTTTGGTTTTGTTCTCGTTCATATTTGTACATGTATATTTTCTTTTTCTTTTCTTTTTAATTTTTAATTTGAAATAATTTGAAACTTTACGAGAATGGAGAATTCTCAGGCCTTAAACAGATTCTAACATTTACCACATTGCTTTACATGCATGCATTTATGCATGTGCGATTTGTATTTTACACATTTGAGCATGGGTTTATGTATATTTTTATTCCTTAGTATTTTAGTGTTTTTCTTAAAAATAAAACTATCAGCCACAGTACAGTTAACAAATTTAACACTGAAATAACACCTGAACCCTACTCCATAACCAACACGTAAGTTTTGTTAATCATTTGAACAATATCCTCTAGTGCAACTTAGTTTCTGGCTCAAGATCCAGTTTTGGATTACATGTACCATTCTTTTCTATACCTCTAGTTTCTTTTATTCTGAAAATTTTAGAGGCTTCTGTGTATTTTACAACCTTTTTAATAAGACTTAACAAAAATTAACCATGTTTATATTCTACAGAGTCATCTAAAGCTTGTAGTTTTTCCATTAAACACTAATCCTGGCTATTGTTTGTGGCTTACATAGACGATATAGCACTAACTTGACTAGAAACCTATTTTGAAGAGTCAGTTTATCAATAATAGAAAAAGATAACAGACCTTCCCTTCTACCATCTCATCTCCCCTTTCACATAATAACTCTTTAGAGACTTCTCTTTTTCCTGGTACTGGGAATTGAACCCAGGTTCTTCATATTTAAACTATATCCCCAGACTTTTTTTATTTTTTATTTTGAGACAAGGCCTCCCTAAGTTGCCTGGGCTAGGCTCCAACTTGCATTCTTTCTGCCTCAACTGCCCAGAATGTTCAGATTGCAGGTCTATGCCACTGTGCCTAGCTATCTTTGTGTTGTAGAAATCAGTGTATGACAGTCTTTTCCAAAGCATGAGATTCTTTGGTATCCAGCAAGGCAGACTCCCAGTTTTTTCTGCCAGGTCATCTCTACTTGTAGTTGTAAGATTTTGTGTACAATATCCTTTCATTAGATGCCACACATTTATCAAGGCTCAGACTGGGAAACTGGAGAGGTTGTGAAAATCATTTGTCAAAGGGAACCAGAGGAGATCATTTGTATTGGCTCTTGTATTCTCACTTTTTAAAAAAGGGAAAAATGCTTTTTTTGGGTAGAGAGAACAGGATAGCTACTTTTGTCATACTGTAAAGAATAGAATACTGGAGTCTAGGGGACACAAAGAAGCATAAGAGATGAAGCTATAGAAGGAGGACACTGAACAGTTCTGACTTCAGTGATCTGGGGCTTTAGGTTCAGACTGGTATAGAGACATTGCAGCAGGAGCCAGATATCTGCTGTTGCCTTTTAGACAGATGGCTCTGTGGGCGGTGGATTTGTTAGGTGAGGGTGTAGTTATCTGTGTGGTATGGTAAGTTAAGTTCCTATAATAAAGCTAGTGGCCAGAAGTCAGACTGACACCCACAGTGTTCATTTCCATGTCAGAGCAGGGATGGCTTGAACCACTCGTGCTCATGTGGGAAAGACATGGCAGGGACTGTATGCAAATGTTTGCATGTCTGTGCTGGGTGGTCTAGACTTGTATGCATATAATGGAATGCTGGGGGTACAGCTCAGTTGTTGAGCACCCATCTAGCATGTATGAAGCCCTGGGTGCCTAAAGGCAGCAGGGAAGGGGTACATGGACATGAAGTTTCTTATTCAGTGCTGGACCATGGAAATGCTAAAGAGAGTAATGAGAAAGCTCCTCAGGAGAAAATGCTTCCTCTGTTTCTTAAAGGACGAGTCCCAGGGTAGTCTCTATTGAGAGAGAAAATACCACATCTTGAACTTTCTGTCAGAAACTAGGCATTTGTTTATTTGTGAGTGACAAGGTCTTGCTATGGTGTCCCAGGCTGGCCTCAAACTTGGCTGTCTTCCTGCCTCAGGCTCCCAGGTTCTGGATTTACAGATTTATGCCACCATGTTCAGCTTGGAGCTTATATTTCATTTTGGTCTGTTGTCTTACCCTGTTATGCGGCTACTTAACTGTAAACCTCTACTCTGCAACTAAATTGATCTTCTAAAACACAGTTTAGACCAGACCACTGCCCTGTTCAAAACAAGTCAGAAGTCTGCTCTGCCATCAACATCAAATCCAAACTTCTGAGGTGACTTGGAGAGCAGCTTAACTTGCTGACATGACTCCTCCAGGCCTGACACCTGAGTCATTGCTTGGCAGCTTGTAGTGGTAGTTCAGCCCTAATGAGCATGTTCTGTGTTAAGTGTTCTAATGAGCCTAATCCTAACAACAACCCTATGTGTAATATAAAATATTACCCTCCTCCTTTTTTAAAAAGAAAACAAAATAATTCACCCAAGGCCACACAAAACAGCTAAATAGTAAAACAAACCAGACTGCCTTCTGAAATAGGACCCATTAAACTTCAGTGACTCAGTAATTGTTGAATGAATGAATGTACATGGCCTCTGTACCTGAAATTACTTTTCCTGGTATCCTTTGTTTCAGCCTGTCTCACCCTGGGTTATCACATGTGGTACTTGTTGTGCACAGGTTACTCTCCTACTCAAATTTATTGGTCAGAACTAAGTTCCTTAGAGAAAGTTGCACGTGATAGGTCTTCTTACTGAATTTTGATACAGTATTGTTGTGTAGCTCCACAATGGTCCCTGTGATTGGTGGATCCCAGATTGTCACAAATGTGTACTGGAGAGAGTAGAAACTCATGGAACATGTATTGAACAAACAGGTGCATTTGTAGAGCTGGAGTTAGCTTGCTTTATACATACATACATACATACATACATACATACATACGTACATACATACCAGGGTTCGTACTCATGACCTTGTGTTTGCCAGACAGGCTCTTATGCCACTGAGCTAAATCCCCACCCCTGGAGTTAACTTTAAAAAGACCCTGTTCCAACTTTATTTCATCTTTTTTTTTTTTTTTTTTTTGTACCAGCAGTCAAACTCAGGACTGCACTTGTCAGGCAAACACTGTGCAACTGAGCTGTATCCCTAGCCCTCTCTTATCTCTATAAACTGTCCTTGTCAGTTTTGACAACAGGCAAGATTATCTTTTCCTTTATCTTTGTCTCAGGTTGGCATGAAATTCTTGGAACTTCTTAAAATTATTTATGTCACGTCTGCTAGCTTCCAATTCTTAGGTAAAGAGGGATTTGAGCTGATATTGTCCGAGCTGTTCCCTTTTATTGCCCAGCTTGCCTGGATGTTGAGGAGGGATGCACTCAAGCCTAGAAAACTGACTTGTACTTTCACTCCCTGAATCTGTTCTCTAGGCTTGTGACCCCTTGTTCTTTAAGCTGAGAATTGGCATTTACTATCCTTTGGCTTTCTCTCCTAGGACTTTGAATGTGGAAATGATGTGGAACTTTCCTTTACCAAGAATGGGAAGTGGATGGGCATTGCCTTCCGAATCCAGAAGGAAGCCTTGGGGGGTCAGGCCCTCTACCCTCATGTTCTGGTGAAGAATTGTGCTGTAGAGTTCAACTTTGGACAGAGGGCAGAACCCTACTGTTCTGTCCTCCCAGGGTTCACTTTCATCCAGCACCTTCCCCTTAGCGAGCGGATCCGTGGCACCGTTGGACCAAAGAGCAAGGCAGAATGTGAGGTAAGAGGGTTGGAAGTCTGAGTTAATACCTGTTTCTTCAGTGTTGTCTTGCTGCCAAGGTCACCTCTCTCTCCTGAGAACATGCTTGTGTCCTCAGGAGACGTGATGTGGTGAAAGAAAAACTCAGAGCATGGGTAATCTTGGGGGCAAGTGACCTTTTTGTGTCAGTTCTCAGGGCTGGGTCAGTTATATGGGTGAGATGAGGTGGAGTGTTGTGGCTTAGGTTGAAAAGGGAAGAGCAAATGGAGTTTGCCTGAGTCTTAGAAAAGTTCCAGCAGAAAGTAGTCAGGCTGCTCTTTGAGGCCAGAGTGTGGGGAAAGGAGGCTTTCCTTGCAGCAGATAGGGACACCAGACACTTCCTGATAAGCATACTCTGCCACCCAGAGTTCTTGGGGAGGCTGAGCAATTTCTTTCCTACACAGAGCTAGCTAAAAATAGAAAAGGCAAAATGGCCTTTGGCTCTAGTAGCTACATTGGTAACTTTTCCTTTGGTTTATGTTTATTCTAGAAAATTAAATACAGAGAAAATTAAAATTTCCCATAATTCCACTATCTGCAGATAAGTCTACTTTAAGAATTCTGGACTCTGTCCTGTTCTTTTTCATGAGTGCTTCATGTGTATAATGCACACTGGCTTTTATAATTGAGATCTTAAAACAGTTTGATAACTTGCTTGTTTCACTTAATACTATTTTTGTGTGCTTTATCACACTATGTTAAATACATCGTTTTGATTGCTTTTGGTTTTGTATGTTTTTTTGAGTTAGCATCTGTGTTACCCAGGATG
Source organism: Hydrochoerus hydrochaeris (assembly GCA_004027455.1). Taxonomy (NCBI): domain Eukaryota; kingdom Metazoa; phylum Chordata; class Mammalia; order Rodentia; family Hydrochaeridae; genus Hydrochoerus; species Hydrochoerus hydrochaeris. The sequence goes on from PVLA01010032.1 coordinate 66,221, forward strand.
ACCTTAAACTCCTAGGCTCAAGAAATCCTCCTGCCTGAGAATCTGGACTACAGGCATGTGCCACCACAGTTGGCTTTGAACATAATTTTAATCATTCCCCTTGACAGGCGTTTAGTTTATGACTAGTGTTTGCCAAATTCTAAATGTATTGATTAAACAACCTATGGGTACACTTGGGTTAGCATTTCAAAGAATGGGAAGGTTGTACCACTTTTCATACCCTCCATTAATTCATCTCAGTTTGTGCCCCTCCCTGGGTTTTTCCCTGTCAGAGGCTATTTAATCCTTCTTGAACAAAAATGTAAATGCTGATAGAAGCATTTAATTTAGTACTCACTGTATTAAGAGACTGACAAGCCTCATGTCTTTGAATCCCAACAACACTGTGAGATAGATGCTGTTATTGCTATGTTTTCCAGAGGCAACCATGAGTACTCACCATTGTGGCCATCAGCAAGCCAGGGTGGTACCAGTGCCACTGTTAGTTTACAGTACCCCTTTCTTGTCCTGTTGTAGATTCTAATGATGGTGGGCCTGCCTGCTGCTGGCAAGACTACATGGGCCATCAAACATGCAGCCTCCAATCCTTCCAAGAAGTACAACATCCTGGGTACCAATGCTATCATGGATAAGATGCGGGTAAGGGTGGCCCTTGGAGTCTCCCTACCTATCTCCCACCTTCTGGGTGTTGCTTTGTACCTAGGTCCACTCACTTTTTACCACCTCCTGGCCACAGGTGATGGGCCTGCGCCGGCAGCGAAACTATGCTGGCCGCTGGGATGTCCTGATTCAACAGGCCACCCAGTGCCTCAACCGCCTCATCCAGATTGCTGCCCGCAAGAAACGCAACTATATCCTAGATCAGGTACTTATGGGTTGACTATTACATCCTCAGAGAGGGGAGGGTGAACGATTGAATCCCTGGGCTCTGGTCCTTTTTTCCACACAATGCTCATCAACTGTAGTACTGGTTAGATGCAGTTACAGACCCTGCACATAGCTCATTGGGCCTAGTGTGTGTGGTGGGCTTTGGGTTCATGATCCAGGCCTGTTAGTTCATCATCAGGTTAGTGTTACTTTGCAAAGTAGAAAAGGTACAGATCTCTAAATCCAGCACACTAGGGCGTGAATCTTAGCTACTTCCTGGCAGTGCCCTTTTGAGCATCTGACTTTATCCTCTGAATCTCAGTTCATTCCTCTGTAAACTGGGGATCATAATGATCCCACAGACATACACAGGACCTGGCACACAGCAAGCAGCTGGTGATTATTGTTATTCAACTGAATAGGTATAGTCAGCTTCTCTCAGCAAGGTTTTATGCCGGAGTCCAGCTGCGGCAGGGCTAGGGTTTCCCAAAGGTGGTCAGGGAGTCGGCGATTGAGAGACAGAAAACACTGCACACCAGTCTGTGAGTGAATCTGAATCCGCTTTATTTTTTAGAAGCTGGAATATATATATGCTAACCTTGGCAGCAACCCCCAGCCCCAAGCAGGAAGCGCCCCAAGCTTAGCAGGTGTTAATTAACTTTTTTCATCTTTGTAACATCTCAGTCTTGTTACTTAGTTAGTTTGGGAAATGTAAGCCGAGGCACCTGGATGCCTGCAGGAGGAAGAGTTGCGGGTGAGGCTATTATGTTGCTCCCTACATTGTTTCCTTTATCACTTAAGAGAGTATGGCAGTTCCTGTGAGAACAGCGCCTGTCTTAGGTCAAGGACTCTTCATATGAATCCAACCAGGCCTTACCCGTCATGGGCCTGCAGGACAGCAATTGGTCCTGTGCCTGTCTTAGGCGGCCGGTGGCGTAACATATGTGTCCTAGTTACCCATCTCTGGCTGCCCGTAGGACAGCGCCTGTCTTAGGTCAA
>PVLA01010033.1:0-68058 GCA_004027455.1 Hydrochoerus hydrochaeris
CGCACTGGGGCGGAGGACTTTCTCTGGGTTTCTGCACCCCCACCCCCCACCCACCTCTACTTCCTGCCCTGCCTGCCTGCGGCCCCCTCCAAACCTGCAGTTCTCTGGGTTGTCTTCATGCTCAATATTGAGCAGGGATCCCTCTACTTTCTTATTGCCCCTTTCTCTCCCACAAGCTGGCTGCTGTAGATAGCTGCTGATGTCCCAACAGTTAGATGTTCTACTGGGAACAAACAGGTAGGTTGTTCCAGGTTTGACTCTCATGAATAACACAGCTCTAACACTCAGGGGCATTTCTCTTGGGGGACTCAGTTCTCAGAGTGTACCCTGAGTAATGGAATTACTGAGCCACAGAGTGTGTGTTTGTTTTAGTAGACAGTGTCAAGCTGGTCTTCAAGTTGGTGCACCCACTGACTCCTATACCTAAGCACACACCTAGGAGAGCTCTGGTTGCCCAACTTTCTCATAATACTTGCTATTTTTAGTACTTTTCCTATAGGCACTCTGGTTTGCATCCTCTGACTGATGCTATTCATTGCAATAGACTTGTTAGCCATTGTGGTATATTAAAAACTGGTAGTCAATTTAACACCAGCTGAACTGATTCAGTGTGGTGCTGAGTGGATAGCCCACCTGAGAACTGTTGCCAACATAAAAGGAGAACTGGAAAAGAAGTTAGTGTTGCTTAGTGCTGCTGGTTCTCCTACTGCCAAGGGTTCTCCTGGAGGAGGCTGTCGAGCTTCTTTCTTGATATGAACTTGGCTGTTATTATCATCAGAGGAGCTTGGGGCCTTGTTGTTGCTGAGAATGGCTGTGGTTCACTTTGGAGAGCTCTGGTCCTTACTTGGAACATTGCTCCCTGGCCCCAGAGAGGAAGATGTGAGCTGTTCAACCTCCAGGAGAACCTGTCACACTGGCTTCCTGATATGAACTCAGCTATTCTCATCATTGGAGGAGCTTGGGATCTTGTTATTGCTGAGAATGGTTATGGTACTTTTCAGGGGAGTCCTGGTCCTTATTTTAAACATTGCATCCTGGCTCCAGTGCAAAAGCCTCAGCCTACCAGCACAGATCCTTCATTCCTCTGGCATAAACTTTCTGTCTTCCACCACTGTCCTTTGGGCCTTGCCAGTGCAGATCCATGAAACAGACTTGCATGAGGCATTGTCATGGGTTCTAGGTCTCCAGTTGCACTTGTGGGGGGAACTGTCGTGAGCTCTAGGTCTTCAGCTGGACTCATGTAGGACATAGCCATGGGATCCAGGCCCTCATCTTGCTTCCTTGGGTCTTAGTGCATAGACAGATTTCCCACAATCCTTGTTGCCGGAGTCCAGCTGCGGCAGGGCTAGGGTTTCCCAAAGGTGGTCAGGGAGTTGGCGGTTGAGAGACAGAAAACACTGCACACCAGTCTGTGAGTGAATCTGAATCCGCCTTTATTTTTTAGAAGCTGGAATATATATTTGCCAACCTTGGCAGTAACCCCCAGCCCCAAGCAGGAAACGCCCCAGACCCAGGGCCAGGCAGGGACAATCCCAAACAATAGGTGTTAATTGACCTCAACTCCAAGCAGAAGGCACCCCAGGTTCAGGGCAATATGTATCAATTAACATTTTAATCTTGACATTTAGTCAGCCCGGGAAATGCAATCCGACGTACCCGGACACCCGCAGGAGGACCGGACACCCGCAGGAGGAAGAGATGTGTGAGATTATTAGGCTGCTCCCTACATTGCTTTCCTTATCATTTATGGGAGTGGCAGTCCCTGCGAGGACAGCGCCTGTCTTAGGTCAAGGACTCTTCACATGTACCCAACCAGGCCTTACCCATCATGGGCCTGCAGGACAGCAATTGGTCCTGTGCCTGTCTTAGGCAGCCGGTGGCATAACATATGGGTCCTAGTTGCCCGTCTCTGGCTGCCTGTCCAGTGTCTCAGGGTAGTTGTCTCACAGGAATTTTGTAAATCCTCCTCCATGAGCTCTTTTACTTCTCTCACATTATTCACAGAAGGCAAAACCCCACAACCAGTCCTCACAAAGGGGTTATCTAGAGGGCCTCCAGCAACCCCCCTGGAGTCTCCACCTTCGACTCCATATTGAGCATTACATAAAAACATACACATGTGAACTACACAAATTACAATTATCAGTACAAAACATTTCAAGATCCCCACGCCCAATTCCCACATGCGGCGTCCTTTTCCTGGAGAAGCGATTGTCACAAGGCGTGGATGGACTAGGACGCGGCATGGACAGAAAAGGGCGCCACACCTTGTATTTAACTCTTGGGTGACTATTTTTTTGTAACTTTTATTTCAAAGAAAATAAAACCAAGCAAAATAAAACAGAATAAAGCCAATCAAAACAAAACAGTGTAAGTGATACAGGACTCCAAAACAAGACAATAGAAAATCAACAATGGTTACCATAATGCCTCCTGCTGTCTTCAAAATAGCTGCCCCTAACTTCAGACATAGTAAAAAATCCAAGCAAATAGAATACAACTAATAAAAACGAAACAATGAATGCAATAAAGGATTTCAAAACAAGATCATAGTAAATGCAAAATGGTTACCATAATATATCTTATCTTTGAAACAGCTGCCCATGCCATCATATATAATAAAATCAAACAAGATAAAACCCAACCAAACAAAACAACGAAAATCATATAGGACTTCAAGACAAGATAATAGGAAATGAACAATGGCTACCACCTTCAGAAGGAGATCCCCCATAAATGCCACACTGCGTACCATTATTCTTTGAATAGATGATCAGACTACCTGCTTTAGTCCTGCAAAGTCATGAAACACTAAACACTACAAGCATTAAGTTGTATTTTACCTCAATAGCTATCATTGCAGCCTGTGTTTCTCCAGATCAGCTAGTCGTTTATGGGGGGGGCAGGGAGTTCAGGGTGGGGTTGGCTCTTTTTTTGTTGTTGTCATTTTTGTTGTTGTTTGTTTGTTTTTGTACCAGGGATCAAACTCATGACCTCACATTTGCCAGGCAGGCACTTACACCACTGAGCTAAACCCTCAGCCTCAAAGCATTCTTTTTTTTGTGTGCCAGGAATCGAACTCATAACCTTGCACTTACCAGAAAAGCACTTAAGCCACGGAGCTAAATCTCCAGTTCTTGGCTCTTCTTGTCTCCCAGCCTGTGCACTGGAAGAGGCTGGCATCTGGTCTTCCCTCCCCTCAGTGACCCACACATGGTGCCCACTCATAGGGAAGGCTTGGCTTTTGTTGGCTTCTTGTTCTCCTTCTCTGCAGTCCACAAATGCCACTGACTCACAGGAAAAGGCTGACATCTGGTTCTTCCCCCAGCAGCAAGTCACAAGGAGAGCTTGGTTAGGTGACTACTATAAAAACTATAAATTATATGTGTCCTGTCTGTAATCGTCTTCCTTGCAATCCCTAACTACAATAGCTATGTAAATAGCCTCTGAGCAAGATGCCTGCTTAAAATTTTTTTATTTTTTCTTGTTTCTACAGCTGCACCACATGGTGATAACATTCTCATGGATGGTTGGTACATACACAGAATACATCTTAATTCTTTTAATGTCCCCTTCTGCTCTCCCCCTGCCTCTCCATTGGTCCCCTCTCCATTTGAAAAAGATCTATGCTATCTCCATATTTCCTGTTACCAATGTTTCTTTTGTTTTTTTATTTATATTTTGAGTTTTTCATATAAGAGAAGCCATGAGATATTTAAACTTGTGAGTCTCATTTATTTCTCTTACTATTGTTATCAAGATGCACCCATTTTCCACAGAGTAGTACTTTATTGTGCATAAATATCACATTTTCATTATCCACTCATCCGGTGATGGACATTTTGGCCACTACCCAGATTTAGCTTTCCCTGTAGTTATGAATGTGTCACTGTATTATGATGGCTTTAACCGTTTTGCTAAGTTACCTAGAAGGGAAATAACTGGGTCAAGTGGAATTTCTAATTTCAGTTTTTTGAGGACTCTCCATACTGATTTTTATATGAAGGGTTCCTTTTCCCTACAGCCTCATCAACATTTGTTGTTACTTTATTTCTGGAGGGTGTCACTCTTTTTGGAGTAAGATGGAATATCTGTGTTGTTTCATTTTACTGCTGTTGTTGCTGTTGTTTGTTGGTTTGTTGAAACAGAGTCTTGCTATGTAGTTCAAGTTGGTCTTGCACGCAGTAGGTAGCCCAGGCTGGTCTCTAACCACAGAGCCCCACCTGCATCAGCCTCCCAAGTGTTGAGATCACAGACATGCACCACTGCACCCACTATCAGGGTTGTTCTAATCTGCATTTCTCGGGTAGCCAGTGATACTGAACAATTTTCCACATATTTATTGGCTGTTTGTATATCTTCTTCTGAGAACTGTCCATTCATTTCAGCTGCCCATTTTTTAACTGGGTGTTTTATCTTGGGGGGACTAATTTTTTGAGTTCCTTATGTATTCTAGATGTTAGTCCCCTGTCCAAGGTGTAGCTGGCAAAATTTTTCCCTCATTTTGTAGGTTGTCTCCTCACTCAGCTGTTTCCTTTGCTGTGCAGAAGCTTTTTAATCTGATACAATCTTATTTGTGGATTTTTAAATATTATTTCTCATGTTCTATTCAGAAAGTCCTTCCTATGCCCATGTCTTTAAGAATTTTACATATTTTATCTTCCTGAGGACTGTTTCCACTTTAACATTTTGAATGTGCCTTGGGTTTTTTCTGCATCATCTATGTTGTCCCACGGATTCGCGTGTTTGTTTTTGTGCTAGTATTATGATTTTGTGAAAGCCCGATAGCTTTGAAATATAACTTGAAACACAAGACTGTGATGCGTCTTGCTTGGGCCTTATTACCCAGGACTGCTTTTGTTATGGTGGGTCTCTTCCAATTCCACATGAATTTTAGGATTGTTCTCTCTACTTCTGTGCAGGAGGCTGTGGGTGTTTTGATTGGGATGGCATTAACCCTGTGTATCAGTCCTGGAAGTATGGCCATTTTTACTTACTTTTGCCTATCTAGGTACAGGGAATTCTTTCCGTTTTCAAATGTTCTCTTTGATTTCCTTGTTCAGAGTACTATAGCTTTAGTTATAGGGGTTTCTCTCTTCTTTTGTTAAGTCCTAAGTATTTAATTTTTCTTTAAGCTCTTGTGAATGGTATTGTTTCCCTTACTTCTTTCTTAGTGAGTTCTTTATTGATGTATTGAAATGTTCTTGGGGTTTTTTTGTGTGTGTTGATTTTGTATACCGCTAACTTGCTGAATTTATTAGTTCTAGATGTCTTTTGGTGCAAATTTTTGGCACTTCCATGTAAAGGTCATGTCGTCTGTGAAAAATGATAATCTGACTTCTTCCTTTCCTCCAGTGTGAGGTTGGAAGTCAGCGTTTATTTAAGGATTGCACATGGGTGTGGATGTAGATGTCTATTTTGTTTTGTTGTTACCCAATTAAGAAAGCATAAGGTCCCTGATTGTTGCATTTTGAAATTTTGTCTTTTTTTCTCTTTGAAATAAAATGGATTTTAAAAAAAGAGAGAGCATAAGGTTAATTTTGTCATCAAGGACACAACATAAACATGGATCTGTCAGACACACAATTATCCTTTAAAGTACTTCTATTGATAAATTATTCATTTTAATTGTGTGAGCTATGTTAAACAGTGAGTATTTAACAGGAAAAAAATCACAAAAATAAAGTATTGAGTTTTTAATATTGATTGTTTATAAAAAAGCACCAAAATTTTCAACATTGACTGGTTTTTGGTATACAAAGTCTAAAAAAAGAACATTAGAAATAAATTCCTATATGAGCTACAATGAAAATACCAATGGCACACTACAAAAAAACTTTACTTCAATTATCACACCTAAGGCAGCCTGAACACATGGCAACCACAAGTTCCATACACACACAGCGTTTACACTGGCGGCGCATGCCTTTGCTTTCCTGACCTTTTTGTGGGACATACATGACATCTCAGTGGTCTTGCTGTTTTGTTAATAGGTTCTTATTATATTATACATTGTGTGGTTAACAGGAACATATCAGTAAGTAAGTTCTTAATATGTATTGTGTATTTAGAATAGAGATAAGCATTTTGACATCAGCTGTAACTTGCCTATAAAACCTAAAAGTTAATATCAAAAATAAATTTCTGTATCAACTACAATAAAAATACCAATACAACTCTACCAAAAATAAACTTTGCTTCAACTGCCAAACCCAAAGCAACCCTCATTCATGATTTCCTATCCTGGTAATACTTCCACTGCTGAAAGCTGCTCGCTGGTGTTCCCTACTGTCACTCTTCTGCAGTCTCGCTCTCTGCTTAGCTCTGGCAACATTGGCGTTAGATATGAGAGCTCCAGCACTAGCTGCACATATACGACAATGTCTCCATCTTCTTGCTGAGCCCGTTAGCAGGGTAAAATGATCTGATTTTTGAAGTCGGTTTTATCTAATGTAAGTATAGTTGCCCCTGGTCACTTGCTTTCTCCATTGCACAGGTCTCTTTCATGCCTTCACGCTGGGTGGATGTATGTGTGTCTTTAAAGGGAGTCTCTGGTGTGGTGCCAGGGATCAAAGCCAGGATCCCATGCATACTAGGCAAGCGCACTCTCACTCCCAAAGTGTGGTCTTTTAATATGTGGATTATGTCACATTCATTATCTTGGTTCTTCCTTTCCTAACTCAATACCTCTTACTTCAGTTTCAAAATTGAAATTTCAGGGAAACTTTCCTTTGAATCTGTAATTTAATCTTCTAAATTTTTTCCTTTTTATGTTTTTCCTCCATTTCTTTCCTGAATTTGGTCAGTTCTCATGTCTTAGCTTCCTTTTCTATTTTTGGTCTGAGGTTTTGACTTTTTTTTTCATTTTGATTTATTCTGCGCCATGAAAGTTAAAACAAACAAACCACAGCTTCAGATATAGTACTGACCAATTTTAAAGACACTGAGTGATTATTTTCACACATTCCTCATCTTTAATTCTACATCTTGTTCTACAAAAGCACTGTTAACACACATGGTTCTAATTCAATGCATCATAGCCCAGCACACAGTGTGTCCTTTAAGAAACGGCATCACAGCAGGATTCTGTAGAACTTACTTGAACTGGGTAATGTTTAAAACGTTCCTCACCAAACGTGTAGCACACGTACACTAACAATGGGGAACGTGGCTGAGGTTTTGAATGTCTGATGCAAGGTGTGTTTTCAGCTCTTTAGGGTTAATTCTTTAGGGTTTTACAGATTTACTCTGCTCATACGTATTTTCCGGGAAATTTTTCATCAGCCAAAAGGTTTCATTCTCGTTTTCCCTTCTCTTCTCCAATAGCTTCGTGTGGATGCAGACATCTCCTCCTTGTGAGTTAGAACTGCAACAAACAACCTACAGGGAATAAAACCCTCACAGCAGCACTTCACAGGCGGCCGCCAGAGGAGTCCCGCCGAGACCCCGCGTCACTGCCGCCCCCTTGCGACAGGGCGGCGAAGGGCAGGGAGCGCGAAGACCTGGCTGGCGCTGGGGGGCGGTGCGTCCCACATCCACGACGCTGCAGCGCTCAGCTGTGCCCTTCTTTCCGCGCGCCGCCCAGCCTGCATAGTGTGCGCCCCCACCGAACCCCCGTTCCTGTTGGTCCCCTCCCCACAGGCGCGTGGCACCTGGTTCCCAAATCCCTCATCTGTTGCCTTGAGCCAACTGACCTGCCAGGTCCAGGCCGCTTCCGGACCTCGCGTTGGAACCCAGGTGCGGGCTCCTTCCGAGGGTCACCGCTGCAGGGCGAGGAGCACTCCTGCCGGGCCCTCGCTCGTGAGCCTTTCGCACCCGCTTCTCTAGCTCCTGAGCCTGGGTGTCTGCACCGCGCGTGCGCCGAAGAGCCGCTGGGATTCGGCGTTTGTTCTACGTGAGGGTGGAGCACTTTGCGGAGTTTTCCACTTCCGCGCGGGACTAGGTGATGGGGAGAGACAAGTGCACTGGGCTGCACTTGTTTTTTGTTTGTTTCCTTGCTAGAAAGAGGAAATAGATTTGGAGATAGGCGGTGAAAGTATCTTAAGGAAACCCAAAATTCAGTGGCTTTTTTTTTTTTCTTTTAAAGATTCTAGGGCCGGGAATAAAGCTCAGTGGCATAACGCCTCCCTAGCAAGTGCGATGTTGTGAGTTCAATCCCCAGTACCAAAAATAAATAAATATTTTAAATTTCTCACTACATAAAAACACATTTGACTTTTATAGATTCATCTTCTATCCAGTGACCTTGCTAAGTTCATCTATGAAGTCCAATATGTTCTCTGTACATCATATTAGACTCAATACAAGCAATTGATTTCTAGTCTTCAAAACCCTCACTTCTTTTTCCTGCCTCAACACTCCGGTTAAGACCCCAGCACAAACGTGAGCAGAAGTGGTGATGGTGGGTTCTCGTTTTGTCCCAGACGTAGATGAAATGTTCAATCATCCGTAAAGTGTTCTTTGATCCACAAAGATGATGGAAGCTGTAGTCCACTGCATAGCACCCTTTATCAGGTTAGAAAGCTCTCTTCAATCCTAGTACTGTGAAACTTTGTAAATTATAAATCCTATCAAATAGTATTCTGTATATATTGGAATAGTATATAGTATATTTCCTTTTTGTGGGTCACTAGTGATTTTCTGATATTATTTGTGGGATAATTTTCATGAGATATTGGCCCAATTTTTTTTCCTTGTGGGCACCTCCTTACTGTTGAGTTGAAGCTAGGTGCAAGTTTAATGAGAATCTGGTTGGTGTTGATTCATTCTTGGACTTCAGGGCTTTTACTGTGTGGACCTGAGCTCTCATTTTGTCTTCCAGATTTTGAGGATAACTGCATTAGACGGTCAGCAACCATCTACACGATAATTTCACTCCCAAATAGTAATTGATCCTAAGAAGAATCAAATTAAAAAATCTAGAAATAAACAAAAAATCAGTTTTTAGAAGCTAAAATTCAGCAGATACATCTAATAATAAATTGATTAAGAACAGCAGGACCAACCTTAGTGAACTAGAAGACAAATCAATAGAAAATATCCAGACTGGCACATAAAGAGAAAAAAAATGAAAGAATACAGAGAAAATCATCAGAATGAGTGGGACACAGAAAAAAATTTTAGTCTATGCAATTGAAATTAAAGAAATAAAAGAGTGGCCAGGTGTCATGGTGCCCACCTGTAATCCCAGAATTTGGGAAACTGAGGCAGAAGAATTACTGGAAATTCAACCCACCTTGGACTATATAGTGAGATCAAGGTCAACCTGAACTACTTAGCAAGATCCTGTCTCCCAAGAAAGAAAGAAAGAAAGAAAGAAAGAAAGAAAGAAAGAAAGAAAGAAAGAAGAAAAGAGAGGAGAAGATCGGATTGCAATCAATAATGATAAAAATGTGAGTCTTTTGGTCAATACCAACTTGGCACAGGACAGCAGCCCCAGTAGATATAATGGTGCTGAGAACAGTGTCCCTTTGAAATGCCACAGCCTTCATAGTGTCACAGCACCAGCATGACTCAAGTGTCCCTGGTAATGCTGGTGCAAGCAAGCCTGCCATGCTGCCCGGATCACAGGGACTTCCATGCACATCACCATGCTTGGTAATAGTGGCTGTGCTGCTGGTTTGCGTATTTACTTTTTTCTACTTTTAACCTTTAGAGTGTACTATTGGTGCACATTTTTAAAAGAATGAAAATAAAGCATCACCAGGCCAGATCTGCAGGCAAGATTCCATGAAGGTGCTGCTGTCTCAGGGGGTGACAATATTGCCCTGGTGACTTTTGAGGAGCCAGGGTGTGCAGTGGGCTGGGCCATGTCAGTGTAAGTGCACTAGGATGCTCATGGTGATAACAATGCCCCATAATATGTTTCTCAGAGCACGTCCCTGTCACTAAGTGACACACAAATGTACTGAAAAAGCTGTCAACTGGGAAGTCTATACCATGTGATGATGTCCCACAAAAGTGAAATGGAATGAAGTTATTTCCAATTTTTTTCTGTTACCAATGGACCTGTCCTATAAGAAATACTAAAGCTAAAATGGCCAATTTTCCACACACAAAAAACAAAATGATGAGGCATTCAAAGAAACAAGAAAATACAGCCACTCAAGGTAAAACAAGAAATTAGCAAAGTGTCCCTAAAGAAGTGCAGATATTGAACTTACTAGGCAATGACTTTAAAGTAACTGTCTTAAATTCCACTCAGAGATTTGAGAGAAATCATGACAAGAACTGAAGAGAATAGGCAGGGATCCTCTGGATATGTGAAAGGCTCAGCCATCTTCATTTCTGTCTTCACACCAAGAAAAAGGCTTCACATACTGAAAATCAGCAACACTTGGTTTCACCAGAGAAGTGAGGTCACAGAGAAAACAGCCCCCAAAGCCCAGGACACAGGAAATATAGCACGGTGGGGGAGGAGCCACTGCCCTTAGGATCTGGCAGGTGCCTCACCAGGGTACAAGTGTGACCCAGCAAGAGTCCAAAGCTCGAGAGCTGCCCAGGTTCTCCAGGTGAAGAAAGGAGAAACTTTCCTCATGCTCAGGAAATGGAGAAAGTGACTACTTTCCAATATTTCCAAAGTGTTCTGCTGTCCATAATAACAGCTTGTCCTCAGAGGAGGCTGCAAGGTCCTTCTTTGGCCTTACACATCTGGAATCCCCCACCCCCTCATGTCTTTCTGTCTCACATAAAGGGAAAAAGGCCTAATAAGCCCAGGGACTCTGACACAGTGAAAAAACAGAACAGATATTCAGTCAGAAGTAGAATGAGTCCAATCCTCAGTCCCACCACCACAAGACATGCCTTCAGTGTAATGAGGACAACAAAGGGAGAGCTGCAGGACCCACTCGTGTGCAAAGTCGTTTCTAGAAAGTCAGATGCTGGAAGGGACTGAGGCTTCCACATGTGCAGCCAGCGTGAAGTCCACATAGCATAATCCCAGACAGATAAAACAGAATCTTGAAACACAGGCCAGTGACTCACTCCTGAGACCCAGCACTCTACATTGGAATCACACAGCTCCTGAAGCCCAAGTATGTTCAAATCTCAACACAAGATATGCTCAAGAGATGACACAAACATTAGAACTACATACACAAGAGACACTGGAATGTTCAGACCTTAAATTGGAAACGGTTGTCATGAATATGATAAAGATGCTGACAAAGAAGTAGACAAGATGCATTAACAGATGGGTAATGTAAGCAGCGAGACCCCAAAAAGTGAAGAAGAGAGTTGGGCATAGTGGTAATTCCAGCACTCTGGGAAGCTGAGGTAGGAGAATCCTAAGTTCCATCCCATTGTAGGCAACTATAAAGAACTTGCCTCCAAAAAAGAAAGAAAAGAAAGGAAAAGAAAAGACTGTGGATGTAGTTCAGTATGAAGGCAGAGAGAGAGAGAATATGAATAAACCAGCAATTAAAAATACTGTTACAGAAATGACAAATGCCTTTGATGAGACACTGGTTATGATATTCTTAACTGTTAACCTGATTGGCTCAGGAATCACCTAGAGGATTAGTGGAGCACACTGCTGGGTGTGTGTGGGTGAGTCATAGAGGACTGACTTTGGAGACCTCACCTGGCAGGGAGGCCACCAGCTACCCCAGCACCTGGGGCCTCAACGCAGCTCCTTATTCCCCAACCTGTCAAAGATCTGAGCTTCATGCTCCTGGGTGACTCCCTGCTACTGCTGGCCTCTGACCCCTCTTCTCCACCATGCTGTCACCTCACAATAATGCCATCACATTATAATTTCATCAATGGGTTAATCCATTGATAAAGCTAGATCCCTCATATTATGGTTTATATCTCAGCGTCCTCCAAGGGCCTCCTATGCTCCTAGATGAGGCTTCTGAAAGGTGGGCCGATAGCTGACTTGCTCTCAGAACATAAGGCCTGGTCAGCAGTGGGCCGCTGAGGTGTGACCTGGAAGAGTGGATCTCTCTTTCCTGATCCTTCATTCACCCCGATTCCTGTCTGCCACAAAGCAAGCGGCTTCTCCTCCACTGTGCTCCTCTACCATCCTGTTTCTTCTTGGGAGCCAGCTGACCATGGACTAAAACACAAGCCAAGATAAGCCTCTCATGCTTTAAATTTCAGAGTTGTATTTTATCCCAGCAGTAAGGAAAATGACTAAGACACCTCATGATCCAATCACATTTCCAAAGCCTCACCCCTGAACACATGGGCTTTTTGGAGGGACACTGCAGGTGTAAGCTATAACAGACTAGTAAACGTAGCACAAGGGACTGAGGCTCCTACATGTGCAGCCAGCATGAAGTCCATATAGCAAAATCCCACAAGTATGCAAGGTGTTGATGATGGGAGAAACAGGGGGAACAGATATGCAGGGATGCTCATAATATCTGCTTAGCTTTCTGCAAGCACTGTTGTTAGAAACAAAGCTTATTGAAAGGCAATTTGGGGAAACAGCCACATCCAGAAACTTCCTTACAGGACTGGGGTAGCTCTTGAGAGCCAGCAGGTTACAATCGCTATTCCAGCCCCTTAAGAACAGTTTCTGGACGTGGCTCTTACCCAACCTGTCCATTCTAGTATCCATGCTTTACTTTAATTTCTTTAAAATGAACTCATGTTGCTTAGAGACCACCAAATGTGAAGTGATCATGCAGATGGAACCAATGACAAATGTGTCAGACTCTTTTTACCAGGATCCATTACATCAACCTTTCAAAGGCAGTTCATAACTACTACTGCTAGACAGCACCTGACTTCTATCCGAGACCCCTTAGATTAGCTCTCTGGAGAAGGCCTCTGACTGTGGTCACCCCTATACTGATCCTTCTCAGCTTGAAGCAGCTAGATAGAAACTACACCCATTCTACCCTAAATATAGTTATATATACCTCCCAGAGTGGGGAATATTACAGATAGCTAAGTTATTTAGAAATAATATAGACAGACACGACTGGGCCCTGAAGAGGTCAGTGCAGAAGACAACTGTAGCTGAAGGTGCTTTGGTTGAAGCTCAGGCCTCTGGACAAAGAGGAAGGACTACACCCATATACCTCCCCTAAACAGCAGTGATTGATACTCTAAACGGGCATCAATCACCTTCACCGGAGGAGCAGCACCTCCTTAATTCACCCCTTCCAGGAAACTCTTTGTTCATCCCACCTGCACTTCCTGTGTGACTTGCTTCCCCATTTGATCCTCATTTAACCAATATTACCTAAGCATCTGCAGAGCACATGGGGACAGTTCAGTGGCTTCAACCTGCATGTGCCCCTGGTGATCCAGTCGGCCTTCAAGCCAAGCCCCCACCACCCAGCCCTCTCTTTGGGCCTGAGTCAGAGCTTCATAGAGGAAGATCTGGCAGCTCCTCAGAAGGGAGTGTGCGGGGCACCAAAGCCAAGTCCACCCATAGGGGACTCAGCAGCTACCTACATAGGTCCCCGTACCACCCCTCTGAGCAAGGACACCTCAGCATCACGTTTTCTTTCACCTTTGACAGCTGGCAGTGGGTTCTGGCTGCTCTTATTTACATCAAAAGTGCCTTTATTCCCCTTCACTGGTGAAGAAAATTTTGTTTCATATAAGAATCTAAGCAGTAGCGTGATTTCCTGCCAGTGTCAGTCTCTGGCTTGGAATGGATAAGTGTCAGCCTGCAGCCCGCCCCTCCTCAGATGAGTGACACTTTCCCTGGCTGCCTTTAAGATCCATCCCTCTTTCCATCTCCACAGTCTGAAGATGCGAAGGATTGCTTTCCACTGATTTATAATTCATGGAGTTTAAGAAGCTTTTTGCCTCTGTTGGTCAATGCCTCTCATCAGCTTTGGAAATTTGTGGTTGCCTGTCAAGAAAATATTGACTCTCCTCCATCCTGGCCCCTCTCCTCTCCCTTCTCCTGGGATTCCAGCTGCTGGATCCCTGTCACGTGGCTTTGATCCCTCCCTCCCTCACCCTCTCCCTGTCCCCCTCTCCCTCTCCTCTCCTCTCCTTTTCTCCCTCTCTCCCTTTCCCTCTCCCTTTTCCTCTTTCTCTCCCTCCCTCTACTCTTGCCTCTTGCTCTCTCATTCAACTTTATCTCTATACTTCGTATTTGGTAATTCCTATTGACCTATCTTAAACTTTCTTAATCTTTTTTGTTCTACTATGAGTTTAATCTATTAAGCCCATTAAGAAAGTTCTTAATTTTAGGTATTAATTAGTCCCAAATATGCACTGATTCTTATATCTTTCTTTTCTCTGTTGGAACTCTGCATCTTTTCATGATTTTGTTCATCTTTTCATCCATTCTATTTAATATAGACCAGTAGTATTATAAAGTACTTGTCTGCTAATTCCAGTCTCTGGGTTATCTGTGTGTCTACTTCCACTAAACAAGTTTTCTCTAGATTGAAAATAATGCTTTTCTATATTTATTATAATTTTTGCTAATGAATAAATGGCATTTTCTCCCCAGGCAGAGCCCCTGCTGTGAGACAGAACTGTCCACCTTTCCCTGGACTCGGCTCCTGCCCCGTCCAATGCTAGGGAGGCACCTGCCCTTCCCCACGGCTTCTCTGGGACTCAGGGCACCACTCTGCAGGGCACCGGAAGGACCTGCACGTACAGTTCTGGGCTCTCACTGTCACAAACGGAAGACAGATTTCATGCTGCTTCCACAGGCCAACCGAAAGAGCAAGGCTTTCTCCTATCTGGAACCTGTAATTCTGTCCCTTGTTTGTAGTCACTCGATTCATGCATGGACTCCATTTCCTTAGTTTGCCAGAAATTTGACTAATTTAGGTTGTTTTTAAGAAACAGATTTGGCACTTGCAATCATGTCTGTTTCCTGTCCTATCACTGTTCACCCCCTCTTTCCTGGTGTGTTCACACTGTGGTTTCTGCATGCCAAAGTCTGACGCTTGGTTTGTCACCTTCAGACTCCCAACCATCTGTCCCCTGCTATCTTCAGTGCTGATCTGTGAGACATCTCCCTCTTACTTACCAAGCTGCCAACGAAAATTAATTCAAACTCCTCACAACTACTGACTTTTCATATTTGCCTATGCAAATATTTGCCTCTGCAAGCACAGAGGCTGTTCCCTTCAGGGACAGCTCTTGTTGATTTTGATGAGCAAGTTCTTAATGTTATCCATTTCTAATTTCCAGCAAAACCCTCCCTCAGTCACAGGGTATCATCATTTCTGTATTTCCATACACATGACCATGTCATTTGTGTTTTTCTTTTTCTTTTTCTTTTTCTTTTCCATTTGTGTTTTTCTTATGTCTCCTTCCCTGGGTCCAAGAACCCCCGCTAGCGTGGGTAATGCACCACTGTGAACATAAGCACGATCTGGGCACTGAGCACAAACATAAAGTGCCAGATTGTCCTACTCAAGGCCTCCTTGGTACACCATGTGCTTAACTCTGCAGAATGAATGAGGAGGGCTAAGTGCCTGAGGGAGACATCTCAGCCATGCCGATGTCACTGAACTTGAAATTAAAACTAGAACACGGTCACATCGGCTATCAGCCTCAAACACCAGAGCACTGGATCAACTGTGCGGGGTGGGAGGATCAGAACCTGTGCACAGAGCACCACTACTACCTGGTCCCTGCTTGTCAACACCAGCCAAGAGTGAGCTGACCAGAGTTGCCTGACTGAAGCAGGACCAGGGCAGGGCCTCTTCCAGTAGGGCCAGGAACTGGAGTCTGATAGAGGCTGAGTCACCAAGTCTATGTACAACCAAAGAGCTAAAGAACCACAATATCTAAGAACTGGACACTCAAAAAAGGCAAGAAAGTAATATGAGAAAAAAGGAAAATAAAGAATGACCAGAGTAGAACTAGGAGAGGCAATCAAGAAACTTGCAAGGTCCCACACATATGCCTGGGGCAAACAATTAGGCTGTGAGCTTCCCAGAAGCCAAAGTGAAAAGGAAACAGGACAATTTGTACAAGCTTAGCCTAACACTGTGATCTTTCATGTTAAAATTCAACTTGGTCACAAGCACCGTGATGGAGATCATGGAGCTAACCTCAAGGCATGGCAGAGGCCACCTCTGGACATCACACCAAGAGCCACTTACCTGGAAAAATTCCACAGTTTGCTTTTGTCCATGTGTCTACTGGGCTTGAGACACATAGCTAATGTGGATCCTGAAGCCCAGCTTCCTGGCAGTAGAGGCCGCCATCAGGTGAGGGATAAAGAGTTGTCTGCTTTCCTCCAACCCAAGCTTCTGGGTTTTCCCAACTGAGCTCTACAGTTAAAATAGCCTCAAGAAAAATTTATATGACATTTAAACTTGTAACATATAAACATTGATAATTGTAACATATAAATATTGATAATATATATATATTTTTTTTTTTTTTGAGACAGGGTCTCATTCTGTAGTCCAGGCTGGCCTCAGACTCGCAGTGATCCTCCTGTCTCAGTCTCCCAAAAGTGCTGGGATTACAGGCATGTGTCATCATGCTAAGCCATGCATGACAGATATACCAGATTATAACAGATTAACACTGATTTACCCCATAGGAACATAAATACTATATATTGACAAGATAAAATATATTCAGTATATATCAAATAAACATATTAATAACATTAACACACATGAATATATATTGCATATTCAAAACATATATACAAAGATACATTTGCATAAAGTACATGTGTTTGCATACATATCTCAAAACACATGCATTATGTTTAAATTAAAATTTTTAAAACATTACATATTCTAATTGTGTGTAATGTACTCTGAGAATATTCGTTGTCCAGTTCTTTCTCTTTCTAAAACTCACCCCAATGGTTGTTTGTTTTGTTTTGTTTTGTTTATCTGTTTCAGGCAGCGTCTCACTATGTGGTTTGGGCTGGCTTTGAGCTCACTTTGTCACCCAGGCTGGTCTCAAACTTGTAACAATCCTCCTACCTCAGCCTCCCGATCATTCTTGGTTTGAAGTTCACATTGTCTGCAAACAGTACAGCTACCCTTGCTTTTTTGCAGGGGGGGGGTCCCTGTTACATGAAGTATTGTTTTCCATCCTTTGACTTTCAGTCTATGAATTTCCTTTTGGGTTAGATGAGTTTCTTATATACAGCATATGGTTGGATGTTGTTTCTTGATCTATTCTACTAGTCTGTTTCTTTTAATTGGTGAATTGAGGCCATTTACATTAATGGTTATAACTGATATATATTGGCTCATTTTTGTCATGTTATCTTTCTGCTGTTGGTTCTTTACCTTTTCCCTCTCTTTAATTGTCTGCCCTGCTTAGTGGATTTTTTTTCTGTTGATATTCTTGGAGTTTTAGTTGTTTTTTATGTCTATGTAAAATATCTTTCAATATTCTTTGCAGGGTTGGTTTGGTGGTCATGAAATTCTTCAGCTGTTCTTTGTTGTGGAAGTATCTTTATTTCTCCATCAATTTTAAAACACAGTTTTGCAGAGTACATCAATCTAGGTTGAAAGTCATTTTCCTTTAGGATTTGAAGTGTTTTACTCCATGCTCTTCTTGACTTCATTGTTTGTGCTAGGATTACAAGCATGCAGCACCACAACTGACTCATCAATGGCTGTTTTTACCAGGTGAATGTCACAACTCATTGGCATCATTCCCAGACAAAATTCAGGCAATGGAGGGTCAAGCCAAGGGAGACCCTGATTTTGGTCCTCTACCTGTCACCTAAGTGACCCTAAAGGGGGGTTGCCAGGACACTCTGCCATCAGTCCCAGGTGTCACATGAACAGATTTCCTCTCAATCTCCATCTTTTCATCCAGGCTACTTCATCACATGCCCCTCCTCTGCTTTCCCTGATTTTGACTTTACAAGTTTCACATTCAAATCAATTGCAGCAAGAACATCAAATGCATATGTGCACAACATAACAAATGAATAAGTACACAAGACCCCTCCCCTCCAAACATTTTCAGTTCAAACCTACCCATCCCTACACAAAGGATGGGTGGCAAAAAGGGCAGGTGTATCATGATATAAAAGGACCAGGGGAAGCTGTGGCTAGATAAGCGGGGTCACAAGGCACAGCCTCCTGGACCACACCAGGCAACAAGGTGATAGGCTGCAGGGCAAAGGGCTTACTGAGTCTACATGCAAAAGCCAGGCCCTTGGGAAGGTGGGTACAGGTGCTTCCCAGCCACGCTACAGGTAGCACTTATCCTTTTATTATCTAGGGCTCAGTTCCTGTAAGACTCCTGATGATGTGAAACTAGTCTGTGTTCATCAGTGCAAATTCCAGGTCTATACCTCACCATCTTACCATAGTCTTCAAACCACGTAGGTAAAGATTTGAGGGTAAAGAAGAGATAGGAATAATGAACCCAACACCTTGTGTGAAAGCTACATGACATGGTCCCTGGCCCCGGGTGGACACATCTGGCAGCTTAGGGAGATGAGCTGAGAAGACAGGATCCAGGATCCAGGGAGAAGCTCACAGGAGATGCTGGGCTGGTGGCCCTCCAGATGAAGGCAGCATTTCCTGCCCATTCCTGGATTGGGCACAGCAGATATGCTGGTCCCCTGGTGAGGTGGTGGAGGTTCACAGAGGGTTGTGGGCACCTCCAGATAGGAGAAAGCCTACCCAGGGATGCCTTACCTATGGGAGGCAGCTTCCACCTTGAATCCTCAGCAGCTGTGACCTCCAATGACCCAGGGAGAACTTGGTTCAGCTTGGTTGGCTCCAAAAATAATAATAGTAATAGTAACAACAATAATAATGCAACAAGGGGGAGGATTTGTAGATGACCATAAAGATAAGTGGGGAGGTGGGCTGTGATAATGGTAAGGGGAGAGCTGTGTTCCACAATGCATCCAGTGGGAAACAGGGTAGAAACTAGAAACCCAGCCTCCTGTGGGTCCTTAAGGTATTCAAAAACCCTAACATCTTGACTGGGTCCCATCACAGGGACAGTCAACTGGCCAGGAGACTGGCTGGGGGGAAAAGGGGGCCCTGGAGCTGGGCAGGAGCTGTGGTCTGGGGCCTGGGTCTCACCTATTGGAATCCCTGCAGTGGTGCCCCATTCCCATCTCAAGGTGTTTTTCCCACCCTTGGCCTAAAGGTCATCTGAGGAGGGAAGTCTGATTTCAGGTGATCACATGTCCTTCTCTCTCCTTCCTCCTCCTCCTCCAGCAGCCTTCCTCTCCCCCTTCCCTGCCCTTCATGTGGCTGACTGCTCAAATCAGCACGTCTCCATGGGCCCCTTTCTCAGCCCCCTTACATGCTCTCTCAGCCTCCAGTCCCTGGCCACTCCCACCATACCAGAGGGAAGACATCCCTCTACCTGCGTCTTCCCAGAAGCTCAGGGACACGCTGTCCCTCCCTGAGTCATCCTGGCCCTGATCCAGGAACCAATCTAGGCACTGTGTCCCCATAGCAGTACCAAGAGGGGGTTGGGAAGAGACCTCAGAGCAGAGGCAGTGCTGGCTGAAAGTCCATGGGGACCCAGCTGCTCTTCCCAGGCCCTTAGAGATGCACAGGTCAGGAAGGGCTCAGGGAGGGGGACACATGGAGGGGCTCATGCTGGTGCTGGTGCTGTGGGTGTCCCTGGCATCCATGGAGCTCAAAGGAAGAAAGATGACAATGCCAGGTAAGGCCAGGGTGGGCATGGGAAGAATGGGGCTGGGATGGGCATCCAGAGTGGAGGGAGGGGGTCACTAGGGCCAAGGTCCCCATGCCCACTATGTCCCCACAGCCTCAAACCTGAGTTGCCTCCAGTGCTTCAAGGTCAGCAGCATAAGCCAATGCCTGCCTGCTGTGTGCCGCATCACTGAAAAAGTCTGTGTCTCCTACGAGCTGATCATCCACACCAGTGAGTCTCACCCCGGCTTGGGAGGTGGTTATGGCTATTCATGTTCCCCATGCCATTTTGGGAACTAGCCCATATAGAACACCTAATCCCACCAAAAGGTCACCAGGACAGAGGCTCTGCTGTCACTGAATTCAGAAAAGAGGAAGGCAAGAGGAAGGTCAACTAGGCAGCAGAGACTTGCTGTCCCTGGAGAGGAACTTGTGCCTTGTCCTACCACCCAAGACCCCCACACACCAAGGCTGCCCCCTCACACAGCTCACCATGGGTTTCAGAGGCGATAAGACAGATTCAAAGACCAAGTCATTAGAAAAATAAAAAAGATCAAAGAGGATTATGAAAAGACCTAAGAACACAATTATTAGCCCCATGGAAATAGTAATGTATAAAAGTGTCCCAGGAGCTCCAAGTAGACCTGCTTTGAGCACATGTGCATTCCTAGCTCCTGTTGGAGAGCTGAGACATGGGTCCACAGACCACAGCTCCTTCTCAGCTGCTTGAGCCTCCAGGGACCCCTTTGCCCCAGCCTGGCAGAGCTTCCCCTCCTCTCCTGGAAGCCCAGTCATAGCAAAACTCACTTAGCACAACTCTGCTAATGGACCTCAGGTCAGCTCCTGGCCTGATTTCCTGGAAACAATTCTTCAAAGCACATCTTGCACACTTCAGCTTCTTGTAGGTCAGTCTCTAAAGTGGGGTGCAGGTGTGAGTTGCCTTTCCCTGGAGAGCAGGCTTCTGACAGTGGGCACGCTCTACATAATGTCCTATGTGGCTCCTCCAACAGCTGTCAACAACTGACCTGGAGCCCAGCTGTTCTCCTCTGCCATTCCAGCAGGTTAAAACAATAGTCAAGATGGGATTTTCCCAAAGGAGGTGGCAAAAAGACATCCAGGAAGGTTGTTTTTCCCAGTGTGAGGTCCCCATGTCCCTGCAGTGACTGCCTCAGACCCTAAGATATCCCTTTTTTTCCAATTAGAATGAAGGAGTTTCACACTTGCACCAAGTTTTATTTTCATCCCCAGCTTTATTTTTCTTTTAATATTGTGCCCTCTAACCAAACTCCACCCAAGTATCTTGCTTACAGTTTCTCTTGCCCTGGAAGGTCACATAACAGCAGTACTCAATGCAGAGAGTGGAGATGTTTGAGGGCTGGCTGTCCATCTAGGGAAGCTCCCTGGCGTTTGAGATCTGCACTGCTAGTACTGTGGGGTCCAGCCTGGGGGACAGTTTCTCAGAGTCAGAGATTCAAAGAAGGTCCAATGTGCCATGCTCTGCTAGAGTCTCCCTCATTACCCTAAATCCTGTGCCACTGAGCAATGTTCACTGTAGCCTGGGGCGTGCTACCACACAGTACGTACACTCCAGTGTAATAAGGCATAGAATAATGCATCATAACGTAATATAATGGGAAACAACATAGTAGATTGCAACATATTATTATAGGACATAAATAGTTAACATGCTATATAATAGAATACATTGCACCTTAATATAACATAACGCAATACAACATGATTCAACATAGCACAGTAAACTATAACACACCTTAAGAGGTAGATTCCACCCAAAACAACTCATCCTCTAGTCAGGTAGGGATGGTGGCTTCCTGGTTGATAGGAATTCCATCTCTCCAGAAGTCCCTGCTGCACCTTTGGACAAACAGTCCCCCAGGCACCCAACAGGTTTTCTGTGACTATCAGTCCCATTCCATTCTCCCCCTTTCCCTGCATTTCTCCTGATTCCTGTGCCCTCAGCAAGGTGTGGTCCTGGCTTTTCTGGCTTGGAAGAGACCCTGATTCTTTTCTGTGCCTATTTGGAGGTGACCTGAGCAGTTCTGCTTACGAATAGACAGCAGAAGGTAGCTTAAGTGCCCTCTGTAGGATCAGATTCCACCGCTCAAATAGAAAGCCCCCACACCTCTTCCACTCACCTACATCTGTGTGGCCACCCACAGGCCATCTCCTGTCTTCACAGGTTTAAGAATGAACGCTCAGATCAGCAAGCGCTGTGCCCCGAGATGTCCCAACTCCAACAGCAGGTATGAGTGGATGCCAAGCTCCAGGGTGCAGGCCAGGATTATCAGGGGCTGCTGCTCCAAGAATCTCTGCAACAAGGCATCCACCAGGCAGGAAGGGCTCTGGGTCAGGCTAGGGGAGCTCCTGACAATAATGGGCCTGAGCTTCCTCTGGACACTGTTGTGAGCACCTACATCTTGAAATCCCACTCGACCATCAGGACATCCTGTGCTCCACCTCTAGCTGCTATCCTCTGTGCTGCCTTCCAGGATATCCAGGGATATACTCCCTGCATGAGGTGCTAGAGAGGGCACCTTGGCTTCCACCCTAGACCTGACCATGCCCCTGTCCAACACCTTCACTATTCAGGAAGGCAGGAAAGCAGGCCCTGCTCCTCACGGAGTAAAAGGTGGCCTTTTGGTTTGGGGAAAGTGTTCTTGTAGAAGCCCTTAAGCAGGCTGCCTAGCCTCTGTAAGGGGCAAAAAGGGACTGCTAAAACCAGACTCTAGCTCTGCCTTCCCCATCCCAGCCACTGCTACCCATGGAACTGAGGCAGATTAACATGGTGATTCCCCCCACCCTGTGCGGGGATCACAACCCTCGCTCCTCAGAAACAATAAACTCTCACTGCTCCATGGCCTGGCTCCTGCTCCCTCGCTGTCCTCTGCCTGCAGACCCGTCCCTCCCTTAGTTCCATGCCGCCTCTGTGGGTGTTGCAGCCAGAACATCTTCAGAACCATGCAGCTGGAAGGACTGCCGCTGCTGCAGGGGCCCTGCACATGCGCAGAGTGTTCAAGGGTCAGTAAGGAGGGGAGGCGCAGGGATTTAGAAGAGGATAGGGGAGAGAGCTAGGCAGGGGCTCCACATGATGTAGTCACTGTTTGCTGCAAAAAGACCTGACGGATGTGAGCTACATGTCTGGCCGGGGAAGAATGAGCAGGAAAGTGACCAAATGAGGGTTCAGGTGAGGACCAGGGAGGGAGTAGGGGACCGATGTGGCCCTCAGGGCTGCCAGGCTAAGCAAACACTCCTGGGCATGGGGATGGGCATGTCTAAAAGGACTAGGGGGTTGCTAAAAGTCAGGCCCTTGATAAGAAGAGGGACTGGCCTGTGGCTGGGCAGCATTCCTCTCTCAGGCTCTGCTACCTGCCCTCTATGATTTGCAACCCTGCCTCCCCCTTCATCTGCCCCCATGATCTCACAACCCCACTGTTCAGCTGTCATTTCTCTCAGGGACCAAGGTGGGCCCAACAGCCAGCCCTTCTGTGGGTCCAGATGACCCTGTGCTTTGGGCCCCCTGTTCCCAAGAGGTTGCCCAGAGTCCCAGAATTCCTTGCTGAAGCAGGAACCCTTCCTTCCACTTGTGCTTATGAATTTTCACTCCAAGTTTCAACCACCACCAACCCTCCCAACACATACACACACATTGCAGCATACTGGCCTGCTCACTCCCCAGGGTATGGGTGTTGGGGTTTCTGGACCCTCAAGGTCACAGGGGACAAGGGTGCTAAGGGTCTCATCTAGCTGCAGTGGGGCAGACTTCTAGGAATGAGTAAATATAGTCTGGATGCTGTACTGTGTCAGGGTCCCCCATAGCCTCTGCACCTGTCACCTGCTCCTTTTGGAGCTAGGGACCTTGATCCCTCCTTTGGACAGAGGACCCTGGATTTCAGGCCCCTCACAACAATATCACAGGTCAAATTAGTAAAGGTTGAAAGAGTAGATAAAAAAAAAGAGTGAATGGAGGAGAAATGATGATGGGTGAGAACCCAGTGGCCAAGACTGAGAAAGTAGCTCTGGTGTAGTGAGCACATGCTAACCAGGACCAAACTAGGGGCTTGAGCATCTAAGGGACAGCCAGGGACATGTGAAAGAACACAAGGCCTGCCCTCCAGTGAAGCTGCTGCTTCTTCCCAAGCCACTCAGCTTCCTGAATTCCTCAGATCTATAAAAATTCCCAGCTCTGTCCCTGTGTGTTGGCCATTTTTCTCTTATTGCTGGTATAAAATATCCAATGCCCAAAATTAAAGAGGGAAAGGTTTATTTAGCTTACAGTTTGTAGAGGTTTTAGTCCATAATCAGTTGGCTCCACGGCAGAGTGGCACATGGCAGAAGAGCAAGGGTTCATGGTGACAGAAGACAGCAAAAGCAACAAGAGCAAAGAGGGAGGAGTGAGAGCAGATGCTTGCCCCTTATATAGTAGTTTGGCTACCCACCCTAGGGTGAGTGTAGCACTCATACCCATGATCCCAGCACTAGACAATGAATCAAGCACAAACTCTAGATTCAGCCACCTCCAAAAAGCACCCCTCATGACAGCATTCAGGACATCCAGACACAAACCACAACACCCACTTTCTCTTGGGTAGAGGGCCCTCTCCCACCACCTGGGGACTAGAGCCATAATTGGATTCCATGAGGTCACAGTCCCTTCTGTGTCTGAAACCAGTAAGAAAGACAGAGCAGATCAGAGCAGAAAGATCATGAAAATAATCAGGCAGGTGGCTCAGCTTACCTAGACAGAAGCGCTAGAACAGGTGGCTAGGCCAGCTGGATATCTGGTCGGGAGGGTAGAGTGACAATAAAAAATAAAGTTTCTTTATCATAGTAACAGGGTTGGGGGCATACCTCAATGGCAGAGCACTTGCTTAATATGCATGAGGCTCTGGGTTCAAACTTCACACCAAAGAATAAAGGCAAACAAATTGTATTTATTTAGCATGTAATTACATAAAATTCATACAGTTACATCCCCCAGTCCTTTTATTAAAATTTCAAAGCAGAGTCTCACTAAATCACCTAGATTCAGTTTAAATTTACAATCCTCCTACCTCAGCTTCCCAGAGTGCTGGGATTATAGGCATGCATCATCATGCCCAGATACAATTTTGTTGTAAGTGTTGTTCTTGTGGTTATTTTTCTCAGGGAAAGCGGTACCATTCCTCTTTCCATTGTCCTAAGAAAGGTAGAGACTCATATAACAAACACCCAGACAATCTCTAATGTTGCAGTCGAGAGCACGCATGTGCTGGATCTCCTAGTCTGACCTTCAGTCACCTTTTCCCCACTTGACGCTTGTTAAGCGTTCTTGAGTAGACACTACACCTCATGCATGTAATTAAGATCAGAGTGAATTCTGGGACATGCATGCATGTTGAGAGCCCCTGAGATGACACTGTACCCTGTCAATCATTCCTGTCAATCATACTGATAGGTTTTTTCTCATGTATGAGTTCCCTTTGACATTGGAAACCGCCCCCTTGTGTTCTTTTTGCAAACCCACAAGTCAAACCTCTGGCTTTTTGCGCAGGCGCAAAGGTTCCTCCTATCAGCTGTCAGCAAGTCATTCCGCCTTCCCCTTTAGCTCCACCCCTGTTAAATTCCAAATAAAAAGTTCATGGTTTTTCTTGAAGCTTACAGAGGGTGCCTGCCTCTCTTCAGCAGCTCTCTTTTTACCTCAGTAAAGACCTTTTTCTCTTCTGTTCTCTCTCTCTCTTCTCTCTTGTGCCACGGAAGACCAAACACATACCTGGAAATCTGGGGAAGGCTGGGCTGAGGTACCATCCTGCAAATTCCAAAAGCCTGGTTTATCTGAGGGCTGTTGCTGTGTGATATGTGGTATATTAGGGGTGCAGTACTTTTGCTTTCCTGTCACCCCAGCACAACTTTTATGTTTGTGCCATATGTTTCTTGCCTTGAACACTTGCGGTGATCTTCAATAAACCTAGCTGCTTTACACTTGCCACCAAGTATGAGCTTGCAATTCCTTGGTCCTTGTACATAGGAGCCCACCCAGTTTCTGACTGTTAAATTGATCACACAGTAACAAAAATATAGAATAATCCTCATACTTTCATGACTTTATATAAATTTGAAATGATTTCAAATTTAATAGTTAATAAATCTCTCACCAGAACAATGGCCCTAATCTTTGTTCTGTATAAAGAAACATATAAATGTGAGTATATAAATTTCTCTGAACTACCAGCCTTCACCACAGCTCAAACAAAAGTAGGATTTTCCTCATCTTTAAAAAAAAAGTTGAGAAATATGTTTGTTTGAAATGTCTTTTTGAATCTCATCTGTGTAGGAAGATTGGATTTATCTTTTTTGTTATTAACTTCTGACTTAAATTTAGAGAAGGTTTTAAGGATACTGTGGAAAAAAGGAAGAAGGCAACTTTTAAGAAGTGATAAAATCAGAACACTTTGAACACAAGCAACACATTAGGAGGCCCTGCCCACCCTTCCTTGGAGCAACAGGACCCAAGGGCATGGGGGTTGACAGCTCTCCAGGGTAAGAGCTTGAGAGACTGACTCATAGGACCAGCTTGTTCATTGAGAAAACAAACTGTTCTTCCATGTTCTCCACCCTGAGCCATTGTGAGTCCTGAGTCAGAGCTGAATCTGGGCCCGTGTTCCCTGCAGCCCCTCGAGGTTTGTTCCATGAAGAAAATGAGGCCTTAGAGTTGAGATAGAGGCTGGGGGCAGGCAAGGTGAAGCAAGCAAGTACAACACATAAGGACCAGGAAGCCATTCCCCAGTCACTGCTGTCCTGCTTCAGAGCCCAGCCAGGTCTTAGGGACAGTGAGGTTCAGGTCAAGTAAGGGTCCCTGTCTCAGGCACCAAGCTGAGACAAAGGACCCCACGAGCCAGGAGAACACATGCAGATGGCACAGAGGATATGGCAGGGGAGGAGAGCAGAAGGCAGGGCCTCTGGGTGGGACCCCAGGTCCATGCCACACCATAACAGAAGAGTGGCCCTGCACCACTGGGATCAGTCCTGGTGTGAGGAACAAGGGAGGGGTAGGAAGTTTGATGGGACTGAGGCTTTTAGCTTGTAGGGTGGAGTCACCCCATCCAAAGATGTCCCCTTGAGGACCACCAGGGCTGATGGGCTGTGTGCATTTCACCTGCAGCCTCTTGAGTAGGCTGATGGGGACTCTGTCCCAGGCACTGAGGTAGATGCTACTCAGAGAGCTGTGATCCTGTCAACAGCTCTGACCTGTCCACACCGAACTATGCTGCCTGCATTCATACCATCAGTGCAGCCTGAGATCCTGCTCCCTACAGAGCCCAGGACAGCTATACTTTGCCTGGCAGTTGGTCAAGTCCTGGCCCCAGCTGGTTCTGGGGAGGTGAAGTGGTTATGTATCAATCCCCAAGGTCCCTTTCTGGCCGTAGATAAGGCTCAGGCTGCAGGTGCCCACCTGGGCAACCTCCATACTGCTGGACTTAGCCGTGGACCCTGTGCTACCTCTCTTCTGCCTCCTCTTGAAACCCCAGTCTTTAAAGTCCCATTTATGGAATCAGTTGTACAACAGAGAGAGCTGGTCTGTGTGGCCTGTAACAGTTTGTGGAGGACCCACAGGCCCGGAACCCATGGTCAGCCTAGGATGGGGAGACAGCCAAGAGACCTCAGAGGCCTTTGAGCTCTTCTTTCCTGCTAAGAGTCAATAAAAACAGAATTTGTTTCATTCCATTCAGTTTTGTGGGAAGACTCTGAAGTCCAGTGCCCAGGACAAAGTTACAGTTCAGAACTGACTCTAGTCACTGAAGATGAGCACATGTGGGCACTTGGTTGTGTGGCACTCCTTTCAGCCTTAGGATAATTCATGAGTATTTGCCAAGGCCCACAGGTATAGAATTGGTGCCTTATTCCCAAAAGCCCCATGGTGACCAGGACAGGTTGTACCCCAGAGACCTGGCACTGAAGCCAAGGAAAGACCACTTCCTGACCCTAGCACATGTGGGGCACAACCCTGGAGCATGTGAGCATACCTGGCTGTTGGTCTAGCACAGACTGAATCCTGGCAGCCACCTCCCTCATAAATGTACTGATAAGTGTGGACACTTAGGTAACCTCCACCACCCAAACCATAGTCCTTCCCCCACGGCCGCTGCGTGGGCAGAGGGTGCAACCCGGCATGGCAATTAAAGCAGCTTCCCCTCACTAAAGGGCTGTCTCCTTCCTGCTGTGAGTGACCTTTTTGTGGACAGTTCTCACCCTTTCAAGGCATCCATATTTCCTAGGTATCGAAGGAGCTTTGTAAAGGACAAGTCACGTGTGCCCTGAACAACCTTCACACCCTCTCCTGCTTTCCTCTTTGTCACCCCTCAGCTCTCTAGGGTTGGGGTTCTCCAGTCTTCAGCAGGAGGAGGGCTAGCAATGGGTGCTAGCATCACACAGTGCGAGGGCTGATGAGGGCTGCTATTAGTACTTCCTGTCTGTCTTGCTAGGCCCAGTCCTGTGCATCAAATCCCCCACCTTGGATTGGGCGCTGGGGAGGTATCTCAGTTCGAGCTTCTCACAGCCGCCAGAGCTCCTCGGGACAGAGAACTTCAGGCCCCTCATGGTTCCAAAATGAATTTCTGGAGCTTGTGAGGGTGTTGGCCCCTCCTGCCACATCCTAAGGAAACTTGTCCTCACCGGGGCAGCTTGGTACTGTTCACCACCAACCCCAGCACTTAAGGGACCACCCAAGCCAGGATCCAGACACTTGTAGGTACTGGGTAGTCACCGCCCCCTGGATTCTGTGCAACTGAACAGCAGCACAGGGGCTAGGGCTGACTGGTCACATGAGAACTCTGATCACCAACCCCCACCCCATGACTTCAGGCCTGTGACCACATTTTCTCCTAAACCCTTGGAGACTTGGCTGTGAGCACATACTTCCCCATGTCCTTAGACTCAGAATAAGTGACAGACATCAGGATATCGTACACAGCTCTCAGATATGATCATCAGTACCAAGGGCCCTATGCTGTGAGATGGGGGCCACAGCGGCAGGGCTGGGAGATGCCTCCATCCCTCATGCCAACCACTTCCATTTGGACGGAGTAGGGGATCCAACCTCTGAGGTCAAGGTTGGCGGAGGTACACAGACTTGAGCCCCCACCCATGCTGACTCCACCCTCTCAAGCCTGGCAACTCTGAGCAGTGGTTCATCCCTTCCCACCCCCCCAGGATCAATGACTTTCTGTATCACCTAACTCCTGATGGCCACCTGAGCAGGACTAGCCAGATGGAAGGTATCATGTGTTCCTCACTCTCAGGGAAGCCCTGCAAAGTCACAGCTGGCAGTCACAAGCCATCAACAAGGAGATAGCAGGGTGTCAGGTATGCAGTGGCTGAATTATAAATTAGTGAGCAAGGAGTGGGGGGCATTCACTGTCCTCTCTGAGGACAATCAGATGCTGCATGCCTCCTTTGGCTCTCAGATCCTGGACTCATGGCAATGTGATTGGCTCATTGGAGCAGATGCATCTTGCCAGCATCTGTGGTGCTACCAGCTAGGAGG
Source organism: Hydrochoerus hydrochaeris (assembly GCA_004027455.1). Taxonomy (NCBI): domain Eukaryota; kingdom Metazoa; phylum Chordata; class Mammalia; order Rodentia; family Hydrochaeridae; genus Hydrochoerus; species Hydrochoerus hydrochaeris. The sequence goes on from PVLA01010033.1 coordinate 29,092, forward strand.
GGGTGAGGCTTCTGCTGCTTCAGAGCCACAAGTCACAGTGAGCTCAAGGAGACAAATGTAGTACAACAGCATTGTTCCTCTCCGGGACAATGAGCTCCTCACACACCAGGCAGACAGGGTAACCCACCCTGGCACCAGCTTCAAGGGGCCTCAGAGAGGGGATCAGCAGATTCCCCTGCTGATCTTCCTACCATCCCTGTTCAAGGAAGAAGCTCTCACCTTTAGGAAATTACCAGCTTGGGGACACTAGGCTGTGGGCCAGGGGCACACCAGAGGGACCAGGGCTGAGAGTTCCAAAGAAAGGAAGGGACTGCTCTTGGTAGTGACAACCATGCCTTCTCAGATCCTCTGAGAACACCCAGGAAGTTCCCTCATGTCCATCACAGGCCCAAACCATGTAGCTGGCCCTGGATCCTGTTGGCCTGGGGCTGGACCCATGATGGAGGTGTCATAACCCCAGGTAGGGGGACTTACCAGCCTCGTGTGAGGTATATACAGGCAGCACAGTCCAAGACCCCATCTTGGGCATCAAACTAGGGGTCCCAGTCCTAGACATCATACCTTGCTCTGGGCTGGTATCAAAACAGACTTTCTGTTCTGGGCATCAGAGTTGGTTCCCTGTCTTGCATGTGATGGGACAGATGCTCCCACTCCTGTGTCACAGCCTGACCTGCTCCTTCAAATGCACCGAGTGTGGAGGTGCCAGCCTTTTTCTATGAGATGGCACAATCTGCAGACTATAGAGGAGACCAACAAACCAAGCCCTCCCTGTGAGTGGGCACCATACACAGGCCACTGGGGGAAAATGAGACACCAGCTTTTTCCTGTGAGTCTGAATAATTTGAGGATTGCAGGGGAGGAGAACAAGAAGCCAACAAGAAGCCAAGCCCTCCCTGCAAGTCAGTGCCATGAATGGGGTGCTGGGGGAGAACTAGATGCCAGCCCCTTCCAGTGTGTGGGCAGGAAGACAAGGCGAGCCAACAACCCCACCACCACCACCCCTCTGTTAGTGACTGGCTAATCCAGAGAAGCATGGGCTGCAATAATAACTACTGAGGTAAAACACAACCTAGTGCTATAAGTATTTAGAGTTTCACTGACTTTGCAGGCCTCCAGCTGGTAGTCTGATCATCTATACAGAGGATAGTAATACACAATGTAGCACTTATGGCAGATCTCCTTCTGAAGGTGGTAGCCATTGTTGATTCCCTATTATCTTATTTTGAAGTCCTCTATCACTTACACTGTTTTGTTTTGATTGGCTTTATTTTATTTTATTTTATTTTGCTTGGTTTTATTCTTTTTAAAGTAAAAATTCCAAAAAAAAAAAAAGGCTGGGGATTTAGCTCAGCAGCATAAGCACCTGCCTTGCAAGCACGCGGTCATGAGTTCAATCCCCAGTACCAATTAAAAAAAAAAATGTGCCAAGTGTTCCAGTGAATGGACACATTAGGAGACTCAAGCGATAGAACAACAGACAGCTTTAGAGAGTGGATGTAGCTTAGTGGCCTTGATGGCAATATTCTAAGGTCTACCTGGGACATTTATGAGAGCTTTCAGACATAGTCTAGGGGCCACCATTAAGGGTGGAATGTTTGAAGCTGAGCTCACCCTGGTGGGACAGTGTTTTGAAGCAATACTCTGTCCAAATTGAGCTAACTGTACCCATAGCCTTGGAAAGACACTTGCTGTGGCTAAACTAGGAGTAGCCCAGTCTTGCTGGGCACTTGGCAGAAGAGGGACAGGCATTAAGACTTGGTTTTAGGATCCCAAGTCAGGTGGAAATAACTTTCCCAAAGTTCCTCCTAAAGAAAAACAAAAACAAAAACAAAAAAACTTGTTGTTCCAAGTAGGGACACCAGAGGGAAACCTCTTCCAAGCATCAGTCTTAATTGACCATCAGTTTGAAGGGCCAGAAAAGCCATTAGATCACCTTGAACATTCCTAGCACAGAGTTTAAAGTGATCCTACCATGGTTCTCTAATGGACCAAGTTCAAAAATGCAAAAGGAAATTTGACTCTGCTGTTGTTGAACCAAAAGGGCAGGTGCAATGTCCAAGGATATATGACGACAGGAGAGAGCTATCTGAGCCATACTATCAGAGGAACAACCAAGCTCACAGCCAAAGGAATGCAAAGGAATTGAGCCACACCCTCCTGCCAGCAGTCTCACAGCAGGAAGAGGTGGCACACTCTGAAGGTCGTCTCTGTCAGGAAGAATGAGAAATGATACTGCAATCTAACCACCTTGTAGCAGACATCATTTAAATCTCTGCCACAGCTCTATAGTATAACAAAGGATTTATAAATTTACTGCTAGAATTAAATGGAAAAAAACAGGCTTATGCCAACCTAAAAGTGATTTGAAGGCTTCGGTTAACGCAACATCTTTAAAACTGATTTCAGCTGGGGGTTTAGCTCAGTGGCATAAGTGTCTGCCTGGCAAGTGCAAGGTCATGAGTTCAATACCTGGTACAAAAAAAAAAAGCAGCTGTAAAACTGATTTAATGGAGGGGACTGCAATTTGACTATTGAAAAAATTATAAGCACAATTAATGCCTCCATTAATACATAAAATATATTGACATAAACACTGAAGTTACAAATAAAGAGAAGCAGAGGTATAGCCCAAAGCTGGTCCTGCAGTGTGCCACCAGAAGCAACACTCTGCTCTCTCAGGTGATTTCTCATTTGCAGAATAGAGATGACAGCAGAGTCTCCCACATGCCCAGGAGCCAGGCTGCAAAAGACACACCGAGGTCAGAGATACCAAGTGAGATTGTCCCACGTGAAAACATTTCTGTTCCCACCAGCACTTTTCATCATCTGTGGGCAACAGTTAAGAGGAAACTAACACCCACCTCCTCTCCTAACCAAGGAAGAAAATGTTTAGTCCTGGATGCCCCAACCAAGAGGCAGGCAACAGAAGCCTGAAAACTGACCCCAAACCTTCTGCCACAGCCCTAAAACTAGGTCATCAATGACTCCCCTTGGTTGTAAATACAATCAGTTCTCATCACCCACTGTAGTCACAGTCAATAATGTCACTGTTAACACTGTATCAACCTATGTATGAGCTATATCTGCCAAAGGACCAACAGAGTTTGTAGTCTCTGGCTACATTTTCATTACTGGATAAATATATGACTTGTTTCCAATACAAGACCTCATAGAACACATCACTGGTCTAGATGTGTCTAGTGCTGTTTATTGTTTAACTCTCAGGAATTGTGAGAACCAGTCACCTGCTTCCTTCAGTGTGACTTTAAGAAGAGCACATAGCAGAGCAGTGAGTGGGTATTAACTGTCAACTCCAGATTACAAGGAGTCCTGGGGATGGACCTGGCACCCCACATTCCAGACTAGTTGGAAGGAAGCTAGTGCATCTGCATAGCAGGTACTGGTAGTGGTCACTTAGTCCTCCTTGGTTCTCTCTGTTCTCCGGTTTTCTAGAAAACTTACCTCTCTAAAGACTGTTTAAGGTTTAGATCTAAAATGTTCTACCAAAGTCTCATTTATGGGAAGTGTCTGGATCATGGGGTGCCATGCTCCCTGTGATTATGGGGTGTGTAAAGGTGTGGTGTGGAGGTGAGGCTTGGCTGGAGGTTCCAGGTCACTGAGGGTCCCTTGGAAAGGTATATCCTTGTCCCCAGCTCTGCCTTTCTCACTGTTTCCTGGTGCCACAGGTTGACCTCTTTTCCTCTGCCATCCTGTTCCTGCACTGGAGCTCGTTTTCGTGGACTGAAACTGTGAACCAAAATAAACCTTTCCTCTTTTAAACTGTAGCTATTGGGTGACAGGAAATAAATTCACTTGAGCCCCATCCTTTGTGACACAGATGCCTCAAACACAGCTGAGATGTCAGCTTCAGTCTTAGCTCCTGAGAGCGCCTGTCACCTGGGAACAACATGCCAGCACCAGACTTACCTGTTCCGTCTTCTGCTGTCTCTGCCACTCTCCACAGATGCACACCAGCATCTCTGAGTTCCCCCAGGCAAAGCAAACCCAATCCCATTTCAAGAGTAAGGGTAGTCAAAGCTTTTCTGAAGACATCAGGAGTATGTGGAAGAGGGTATAGCTCTGGGATGAACAGTGGTCCCCAAGTTCACATCCACCCAGAACCTTAGAACATGGCCTTATCTGGATGAGATTTAGCAGGTACCACAGAGGTAAGGATGAAGGTGAGTCCATAGCAGATGCTCCTGGTGGACCAGAGACCCAATGTCAAATATCTTCATTGGAGGCCATTGATGACAAAGGCAGAGGCTGGAGTGATGAGGCTATGATGATGCCTGGGGTCACTGAACCCAGAGGGGTCAGGAGGATCCTCCCAGAGCCTTAGTGGGAGTCTATGCCTCCCAACACCTTGATCTCAGATGTCTGGCTTCCAGAAAATAAAATTCTATTGTTTCAAGTCCCTGGTTTGTGGTGATTTCTTATGGTGGCCCCAGTAGATGGGAGCAACAAGCACTTCTTATAGCTGAGTATCAGACTCCTGTGTCCCAGAGCCACCTCAGGGTGATTCATGGCAGTTGTCTACTCTTGGGTCAGTTTGCCTCTCCTCAATGGTCCCTGATTCCAGCACCTCCTCTGTAGGTCCAGGGCTCCCAAGCTCTAGTCTTGCCTGCCCTGGGGGGAGGAGGCATCTCCTCTTTACTTTCAGAATCCCCTCAACACTCAGGGTCTTTTAAGAAAAATAACTGAGATGCCTTCACAGTATGACTCAGGGACTCTGGGCCCAAGATGACAGCTCACTGGCATTCAGGAGAGGCCCCATGGAAGGAGACCCGTACACTAAGGGCATCCCAGAGAGCTCCAGATGCCACCCTGGGAGCAAAGCCAGAGCAAGGGCCCCTCTGGGATGCTTCTCCAGCCCCAAATTCCTAAATGCAAGGAACACACATGCTGAGGATGTGGTGCTTGGCTTGGTTTTGAGGAAGGTTAGATTTGATGTCTCAAGGGTATAAGATTGAATTTTACTCTTTGATCTGAAATCTCCTTATGGTAGGCCCTCCATGGTCTGGTCCCTGCTTCTCTGAGACAGACATCCTCAAGGTCAGCAAACAACTGTCCAAGCTCTGACATGGTTTATTGTGACCTGCAGCCTCCTTCACCAGTCCACTTCCCTCTACTCCACATAAATGTCAGACTCCAGAGTTTCAAGTTGATTTTCTTACTATTTCTAGGCAGACAGACAGACAGACAGATAGATACAATTGAAAATTGTATGATAAATGATACATGGAAAGAAAGACTAAGCAGATGAGGTGTTGTGACTTGCATCTAGATGTCCCCCACAAAGCCTCATGTGATCTTAGTTACTTTTCTCTCATTGCTAAGATAAAAATATTCAGGCATCCAAAATTAAAGGAGTTAACCTCATAGTTTATAGAGGTTTCAGTCCATAACTGGCTGGCTCTTGGCAGAGAAACAATTCATAGCAGCCAGAAGGTAGCAAAGCAAGCAAAGGCCTTAACATCTTCCTTCTACCCTTTTTTATCTAGACTACCGGATTAGGGTGGTGCTAAATCAGTCAGTGAACCAATTTAGTAATCATACACCCTAAATCTCAGCATTGTACCATGAATCAATCACACACTCTAGATTCAACCACCTCTAAAAAAAGCCCATCTATGACTACATGAGGCTTTGGGGGGACATGTAACCCAAGCCATAACATGGTCATAGGTACAGCTTTTCAGAGGGGAATGGATCAAGAGTGAATAATGCTGGTATTAAGGGTTGGATCCTAGGATTGATTCATGGTACAATGCTAGGAGTAAGAGTTCTCCTCCCTGGCTGTGAGCACTACCCAACCAAGGACAGGAGGCCTAGATATAATATAAGAAAACCTCTAAAAAATGTCATGACAATACACCTTTCCTCCTTTAACTCTTGGGGTCAGGTATTTTGTCTCAGCAATGAGTAAAGTAACTAAGACATGAAGGTAAGCAGATAGATGACTAAAAAGTTTTAAGTCTAAGTGAGCACAGTGGCATAGTAGCCCCAGCTACTATTCAGGAGTCTGAAATAGAAGGATCACTAGAACTTGAGAGTTACAAACCAGCTGGGGAAAATAGTAAGACCTTGTCTCAAAAAATAATAAAATAGCTGAGTGTTGTGGCACACATCTGTAATCCCAGCACTTTGGAGGCTAAGGAAAAAGACAGCCATGAATTTAAAGCCAACCTTGGCTACACAGTAAGCTCAAGACTAACCTAAGCTACAAAAAATAAAGTTTTGCTTTTTAAAATCACATTTATATACAGCATTATGAAGTAATGTGCAATGGTATGATCGAAAAAGACAGTGAATGTTTAAATTTAGAAATTTATTACAGTAAAAGACACATTGCTCTGATCATAGTTATTCCATCTTCTTGCTATTTCCTGAAGGAGTTCTGAAGTCCTGTTTCATGTGTGTCTTTATTAGAGTCATCATGACTGCCTCAATTAAAATCAATTAAAAACATTTGCCTTTCAGTGCCATTTTGATTTTGAGGAAGAACCAAAAATCACATGTTGCCAGATCAATGAATAAGGTGGATGTGTGCACACTGTAATGTTGTTATGACTCTCCCTTTCTGTTGGATGGCACTTGACAGCAACATTCATATTTTTTACCCCACATCACAAAAACATCCATGAAAAAGAACTTCCAGAACTGCTACATGAAGTGACAAGAACAGTGTGATAAGTGTGTAGGATGGAGGGGAAGGATTCTGAGGAGTACTAACAATGTATCTTTTATTGTAATAAACTATTTTAAATTTTAACATCAAGTATGTATTTTGATTATCTCTTTTATGTATGTCCCAGTTTTATGTAACCTTTGAGAACTTGTCAACTCATTTTCCTGCTTCACACACCCATCCACACTGTTTGGTGCATTGTGGTACATTATTGTAATTCCTGTGTAGGATTTTATTTCATGATCACCACACAGTTTATTAACATATTTTCCAGCTGCTGATCACTATGGCTGCTTTAAAACTTGCCTTTGTGAATAGTGCAGCTGTAAATTGTCACATGCATCTTCTGGTAGACACATGTTTTGACAGGTAAATAGTAAACTCCCTACAAGTGCTGCTCCTGACCTGGCTGCACCATTAATGTGAAAAGCACAAAATGCTGGCAAAAGCACCCTGTCTTCAACATATAAGCATTGCCAAACTTCTGCCTGTTTGCTATCCCAATGAAGACAGCTTGTGTTTGTGATTGTTGTTTCCCTGTTAACTAGTGAACTCAGCCATCTCCCTTTGCTTGCTCTGTAAATCGCCTCTGTGACTTTTGCCATTTTTACTCCATTGTTTACTGTCATCATTTTGGTGTGAGTATAATGATTTTATTCTTGATATGAACCTTATGTTGGTTATGTTTCTTTCAGCTCTTTTTTCCTAATTTGTGATGTATTCTTTGATTTTCTTTAAAATATGCCTTGACAATTGAAAGCTTTTAATTCTGTGATTATCACATTTATCAGTCTTTTAATAATTTATTCTATTAGTATTCTATTTAAGAAATCCTCTCTCTAAATTACACAGAAATTCCATTTTGTTTTCTGTTAAAAGCTTTTCAGTTTTGCTCTTGACTTTTATTTACATCCTTGATCCTGGAGTTGATTTTGATGGATGGTGGTGTTCTCAGCCCCTAAACAGTCCTTCCCTTCCTAGAATTCTTGGTCATTTCAGATAAACACTAGGTTTCAGATAGGCTCCATGAAGTCCTTAGAGATAGACTTTCTCTTGCCCCAAAATGCTAAATAACATGGACTGGCAGGAACTAGAGCTGGATGGGAGGCTGATATAGTCTTATTACTTAATGAGACATTTACCCTCTGCTCCTAGGGCCAAGTGAAAGGAAACCTGGGGCACAGCACAGCAAGGCTCAGAAGACTAGGGAGGCAAGTGTTATCCAGCCCCAGCGCACACAGCTCCAAGTGTCACTAGGGAACACAGGGCCTGCTCAGGGCCAAGGAAGAAGCAGGTGGCAAGGCCCCAACTTCCCCAAAGCCCCCAGCCACATGGGGTTCAGGGCTTCAAGGCAGGTGTTGCCGAGGACTCTCCTGGCCCCATTCCAGCTGCACAGAGTAGAAATCAAGTGCTCAGCTTGAATAGTGGCTCCCCAGGTGAATCTGTAAGAAATGCAAGGGGATTTGAAGCCACAGTAACCATGGTGATTGCTAGATGAAACACTAAGGGACATTTACCAAAGAATGACTTAATTTTAGCTAGCCTTTAATCCACCTTCCCATTCGTGCCACTCAGATGGACCAATTCTGCCTTTTGAGACCATAAAGCAGGACACCAGGAAATTAAGCCCATCTTCCTACGTCCTGGAGGCTGAGTCCTGAGAGTGCACACTGCCCAGCTGTGGCCCCATGAAGCCCAGGCCCATTCAGTTAAGGAATAGGGTCTGGTACCCAGGAGTGATTGGAACAAGGACTTCCAATGTCCCCTCAGTCAATGGTCAACAGGAGATGTGGACACTGGGGACCCTAGCCAAGAGGGGCCTTCTTCCACCACCACCAGCATTCAAGGCCTCTCCCAGCAGGGACCTCCCCATTTACACAACACCTATTCAGCAGACATGTTTATTCATGACACATGGCAGGTTCCCTGTCATTTACATCCTTCATTCATTCCTTCCTATTTTATTTATTCATTCAACAATATTACTGATAACATCCTCAGGGCTTCTTGACAGATCCTGAGGGTCCTCATGTTGGGAAGGAGCCAGAGTCCCTGCTCTGGAGAGTAACTTGACAGCACCACCCACATGGCAGGGGACGGAGTGGGGGAGGGTAGAAAAGGGATCGAGAGAAGGGCTGTCTTCAAAGCCTAGGGAGAACAGCATGAGCCTGAGCCTGGCACCTACAGCCAGGCCACCAACTCTGAGTGCTGTTAGGAAGATGCAGCCTAGGACCAGCCTCCATAACCCCCAGCTGACCTCAGAGCTGCCTCTAAAGCATCCCACACAGTCTGTGACTGTCTGCCCAGGCGGACCTTCCAGTGAGTTCTCCCCTGAGCCTTGCCCTCCTGCACTTGGCCAATACCCAAGTGGCCAGCCACACACACATGCCATTGTGAAACTGGGAGAGGAGGAACTTGGGGACAGTGTCCAAGGAGAGTAAAGGCTTTGCAGGAGCCTAGCAAGTCTGGAACTTCAGCCAGGAGAGCCACTGGTGGAGGCCACAGATAGGTAATCTGATGCCACCCCATCTACTAAATGTCCTACCCTGCCTCACCTGCCACACCCTCTCCCATCCTCCATGGTGTTCCCCAAGTACACTGGTGCTGGTTTAGTCTGACCAGTCCTAAGCTCAGCCCCAGTCTCTGCCCAACTGGTCCTCCTTGTGCCCTCTAAGGACTGGGTTGAGACATCACTAGTGAGACTGCAGGAATGCTGAGCTGGAACAAGAAGGGTCAGGCCTCCTTAGCCAGGGTAACTCAAGCTCTCCCACTGTGGCATCTCTTTGGGGACTCCTAGTCCTGCCCTAAAGAGTGACTCAGTGAGATACTCAGTTTCTGATTCTGCACATTTGGATAGAGCCCTATCTCTGGGAAAGTGACTTCAACCTGGGAAGAATGCATGACTGGGGGCCCCAGTTCCTGAGAGCAATGGCTCTCTGAAGGCTGGGTGTGAGCAATCCATCCCCTCCTGTCCCAGCCACAGCTCCAGGGCATAGACACACATGCATGCGTACACATGCACACACACACACACACACACACACACCTAGACCTGTCTGAGTAAGTACCAGGCAGACACCATGCTTTCTGCTACTCAGCTCTCATGGGCATCCTCCATTGGATGCCCATGAACCCTGAAGTGAGCAACAAAGAATTTGTGGTCCAATCCAGAAAGAAAATGTGAGAGGATTTCTGTAAACGTTGGATAAGGGAAGGGTTTATCTCTAGCCTAAAACCCCCAAATCACAAAAAAACAGTAATCACAGCATCCACACAGGAGTTCAAGGAAAAAAAATTTCCACATTGAAAAGAACCATAAACAAAACCTAAAGGGAAATATTTGCAACTTAACCCATGGAGGAAGAACTCATCTCCCCGCTCTGCTGAGAGTTCCCGAAATGGATAAGAAAGATACCAACTATGCAACACAGAAATGGAAACTACCTCCCATGGCAGAAAATGGAGAAATCAAAACACACAAGAAGAAAACACAGACTGGTGACAAGCCAAGCAAGGATCAAAGCTCATCCAGCTCTGTGCTCCTGAGGTCCCCTTCTCCAAACTATAATGCAAGTGTAATCCACCTTCACCACCAGTCAGACAGCAAAGCCCAATCATTATCAAGGACTCTGCTGTTTTCTGCATAGTTGGCACAGCCCCAAAGGCAGAAGGCCAGACTCATGGAAGCTCCACAGACCCAGCACCCTTGCTGATGCACATGCCCAGCCACCGCTGTCCGCCACAGCACTGCATGGGAAAGCATCTGAGCAACCTGAGCATGTAGGAGGAGGAAGCTGAAAGCATCCAGTAGGATGTTAGGATGCGTCTGTGAGATCATGGCAAGCTCACATTGCACCAATATGTAAAGATTTCCAAGGTATATGGAGGGCCCTCAACAGTGAATGACCCCTCTATTTGTTTTCACATCTATTAATTTCTTTGTATTTGCATAAAGACACCCTGAACAGAAATACAGGAAACTGTGGGGACAGAGAGGGCTGGAAGCACACTTCTCCTGGAGACTTTATATTGGTACAAATGGAGCAGATAGGATCAGTTCTTAGCCAGGGTGCCCCATGACTTCTGCTGTGTGTTCTGCTTGGAGACTCCTGGTGCCACCCTAAACTGCCCCCAGAGACCCACCTTCAGATGCTGGACTCAGATTAAGATATTGGCATCTCCTGCCATCTTTGGATAGTTGGATGGAAACCCTCACCTGATTCCTCAGTACTGGGCCTCTGCCCCTGTGCTTCTTCCTGCCTCTCTCTCCCTATTCCCGGTAGCCTCCTTCCAGGCAGAGTAAGGAATCCCCCAGCCCTACTCTCACAAGTCCACCAGGGAGAGGGATTTGGAGCCTCCTTGGCACCAAATCAGGGCCAAGAAATTCCCCAATCCAGGCCTCACAATGCAGCATCCCAGATACCTTCGGGTCCCCATTACTTCTGTTCTGGGTGGCAAAGTATCTTGTCTGTGAGGCACACAGTGTCCTTTTCCCTGAACAGTGTTTGCCTTTGTAGGCATCATGCCCCACTTACCTTGCTGAAACATCTCTGTCTTGGTTAGCGTTTTCAACACCACTATCCTCTCTGCACATGGAAGCACATATGCATGTGTACACACGCACTCACTGGTGGAGCCATCCCTTCTGCCGGTCCATTATTCTGCCCCAGGCCCTAGAGCCCAGTACTTACCTCCCAAAAAGTAACAAAATGAATCAATAAGTATAATATTGTCAGCCTGCTCTTCATGTCCCTTCTGATGGTGACTCTTCTGCTTATGGGACATGGATGATACAGATTTCTGGAGCCAACACTGGATACTTTAAGATTTCTGGGTGCAAGAAGCATTTTGGGAATCCTGACACCAGTTGGAATTTGAGAAAATGCCGAAGCATCCAGGAGCCCTAACACTTTGGACAGGCCCCAGCTCCCAGCAGGCAAGAAGAGAATGGAGGATGCCTGGAAGGGAGGATGCCAGGGAGGGAGGACTCCACCAAATCCATGATTCTGTGCAATGAGACCGTGCTTCTCTGGAGCATGGGAAGTGGGAGCCACCTTGGTCTGGAAAGTTTGCTCACACTATGACTTACTCTGAGGATGTTAAAGGAGAATAACAGGCAAATCTGTCTGAAGGTGATGCCAAAGTCTCAGGACACAAACATCTTAACCAAACACCACTGTTTAAATAAAGCAGTGGCTTAAAAGAATCATATGTGAGAAGCCAAAGTAGCTCACTATTCAGAAATCTAATAATGAAATTCACTGCATCAGCTCTTCATTAAGTGGGAGAAAATATGTGGTTATATCAATAGATCATGAAAAGGCATTTCTTTTCAATTCATTAACCACTCCAATTTTGAAAAATCTAATTGAAATATGAATAAACAGAGAATGCAAATTGAATAAAGACATGTGTTCAAACCCATGAAATCCTTGTTCACAGTATATATGAAGGCATTCTATATTCTATGCTCAGACCCCCTGGGCCACGTTTTGCAGAGGTTCCTGCTAATACAGTCTACAAACCCTGATTGAGTAACAGGAATATCAGAGGAGAGACCAGGTCATCTTCGTCCATAGAGGATACATTATATACTGACACTGAAATCTAAGAGATGCTGTTAGTAATGGAATTTAGAAATACATGTAGTCAAAAATAAGTAGCCTTCCTTCCTTTCAGTTACAGCTGCCTCTGATCTTCCGAACACCTCCCGCACATTTTGGATATTTCCTATGTTGTAAATCCTACTTTGGCCTTATAGAATTTGAAATTTTTATCTTGCAGACTCCAGCACAAGGGTGTAGCAATAGGACTTTGAACCAGGTGTGACCGGAACAGGTGACTGTGGCTACTAGCCCACAGGCAGAAGCCACGCAGCTAGGCCAGCTCAGCACCTGCCTTGGGCCTCCATCCCTCCCGGCAAAGTGTCTTATTAAGCCCTCTACATAACCCAACTCAGGCAGACTCTGGGGTCCTCACCAGAAAGGATCGTGTGCACAGATCCCCATGGGCTGGATGAGAATATTCCCACCTCTTTACTTACGGCTCACCATTCACTAAGGCAGCAGAAGGTTGACCTCTTAGTACAGCTTTCCCATCCTCTTTTCCAGGGCAAGTCCATCTGGGAGTGGGGGACAGGATGACAACTATCTACTCAGATATTTGTTAGAACAGCCCTTGTCCCTATGTTCTCCTCAACCAAAACACACAGGCTGCTGCCAAGATAGTGTTCACCTCATTTGTGAGTCAATCTCTGTCCCTCATCTCGCCACAGCCCAATTTTCCGAGCATGAGGTTACTGTGCACCCCACCACTATCACCTCTCTGATGCAGAGGACTCTCTTGACCCAGCCTTGAGCAGATGGGGTTCAAGACTATTCCTCTCAATTTGAAAGAAATCCCTCCCCCTTCCTTATCTTGAAATAGCTGAGACCCGTCTTCAGCTCCTGCCTGTCTCCATCGTTGTGGGGGCACGCAGGCTTTTGTACATGAAAAGACCAGAGACTCAAGGTTGTCTGTCCTGTCATCTAATCCCCTAAGACAACAATCAGCCCTTATCAGTAGATGGGGTTGCCACTTACAAAATGAATGTCACCAAGGCACTTATGAAATGACTGTCATCTAGAAAGTCAAAAATATCTGCTTCCCTCGTCAAAAAGGGCCAATTAAATTTAAAGGAAAAGGAGAAATCCAATTTGCAATACCACAAAAACTATAAATTACCCAGCAATAACTATACTACAGAAGATTCCCAGCCCATGTGGAGACTACACACTGCACTGAGATACCCACAAACCTCTAAGTGGAGACACAGCCAGGAAGGAACTCATATCCCCACTTCAGACCCAAGGAGTGAGAGCCCCATTAGATCCCAACAGAGGGGCACTTGGACACATGTGGCACTTGAGAGGGAGAGGCAATGGAGGTGTCGGGGAAGGGCACATGTTTTACCATTGGTGAGGTGCTGTGAGGCCATCAAAACCAAAACAGCAATACAGTGACCAATATCCTCTGACCAAGGAATCCCCATGGTAGCATCAGAGCATCCTGATATACATGAGAATATGTTGTGTCATCTGGAGTCCATGAGGAGGGGGCATCTTGAACCATGAGGAAGTGGGATTATATAACAAACCACACTGAGAAAAGTGGCCACATGGGCCAAGTCCCTCTGTCCAGCCACACCACAAACACAGGGACTGACGTCTTAATACAGAAGTCAAATCTGCAAAGATGCTAGAAGCACATACAGAAACTATTAGTATAGGGCAGAGGAGGGTCTCCCAAGATAAGAAGCCCAAAATCATTCTGGACTCATCAGATTCTGCTGCAACCAATCTCAGAGAACCGAAGGAAGCATTCACCAAACACACCCTGGGAGGAGTTCTGATACCAAGTGGTCAACAGGAAGAACAAGGCAGCGAATGGGCCAGGAGGAACACAGTGGCTCTTAAACACAGAGGATGCTCCACCCTACCAATAATGTCTCCAGCAGAAACCATTTCCTCCACCAGATGGGCACGAATTCGTGAAGCTGGATCATGCCCAACCCTGGGCAGGGTATAAGGAATTGGTGGGATGTAGACTGCTTCGGTAGAGGATCCACTTCCTCGACAGATTCCCTCTCTGGCTCACCTGACCACTTTGACTCGTAGAGAAGGGAAGACAAGGACATTCCTTCAGAAAGGCTGAAGTCAAAGGACTGAAAACCACTATGTCCACCAGTAAGGAACAGTTACGTAAATTATAGAGGGCTCATTCCGGGGACAAAGAACAAAAGGTCAACCTAGACATCCAGCCTGGCTGGAGGCTGCCTCAAGCTACTTGGTGAAAATCGTTAAGATGCAACTAATGTGGCTACCCAGCAAACAAAGTCCATCTCACAACTGCAGGGCCCAGTCAAGCAAACCCTTCTGTGACCACCTGTTGTGGTAGAATTGATTTAAATTCTCCTAGAGATGTACAGGGTGGCTTGAAAGGGGAGCTGAAATATCAGGTCCAACCCTCTGTGCCAACCCTCTGTACTCTAGAAGCTTCTCAGGGTAAGAGCAGGAGGCCTCCCCTATAATTTTATGTAATTCCTCAAACTGGCAAGGGGAGTTTACTTCTTTTTTTATTTTTAAATACTTCTCTCAAACAATGAATTGGGCATACAAAGATGTGGGTGGGCTCTGGCCCAAAGCTCACCCCTTGGCCAGGGGCTGGCAGTCTTCCTCCTTCTGTGGCTCCAAGGCTCGCAGGCACTGCCATAGTTCAGGTGCTCCCCACACCAGCTTCCTTTTGCCTCTCAATCACCGGGGATTAAATGTAAGACCCTTACACTGAGCTATGTCTCCAGCCCCCCTTGTCTTCATTTTGTTTTAATTTTGAGATAGGGCCTCTCTGGTCCTTAAATAGGCTGGGCTCAAATTTTCAATCCTCAGTCTCCCTCCTGCCTCAAGTCTCCCAAATCCCCTCTGAATCATTGAGCTCCTCTTCCTTACTGTAGCTGTGGTCCTCAGGTCCCCCAAAACATCATAGGTGAGGCAGGCAAAGGAGGGGCCCATGACACAAAAATGGGGCAGAATCCAGGCGAAAAAGGAGATAAACCTCTAGGGAAAACCCTTGGGCTGTGTGCACAGCGAGGATGCAGCGAGGAGCCAGCGAAGACTGGAGGCCTTGCCCCACTCTTCATATTCACCAGACCCTGTCTTCCCTGCATCACTCATGCAGAGTTTCTGGGAGCAATGCCAACACCAGATCGTATAGGAACCATGTCCTTATCCGAGAAGTCCAGGACCCCGTAGTGACCATAAGTCTAGAAAGTCACAGATAGCAGAAGAACACACCAGCCAAAGACCAGACCTCAGAGAAGTCCTAGCATGTCTACTGAGCACCTGACAACAAGCGAGCACCACAGGGCAAGTCACCCAGCAGCATCGCTGAGGGGGTCAGGGCTGGAGCCAGAGGCTCATAGCCGCACATGAGGATCAGACGGGGAGCCCAGTGTACTTGAAAGGGTCTCCATTCCTCCCAATTGTGCCACTCACATGGGCTCAGCCTCCTTAGGTCTAGGTCCAGGAAATGGCCCCAGTATTCCCCCAACCAGGATGCAGGGCCAACATCCAGAGAAGAGGCAGGATCTGGCCCATAAAGTCTTCACCCCAGGCTGTAGCAGCCCTGTGGTTCTCAGTGGCTGAAGAGGAGTGGGAGTAGTAACAAGATCCCTGTGGACCACACATAGCTGTTGTGAGTGTCCGTGGCACACTGGATGCTGAGTGTCCCGGAGTGAGTGTCCATGGGGACATACCAGCACTGGCGGTATGATGGGAATGTCACAGTGCCTGTCTATGCAGATGCCCCTGGATGTAAACGTATGACAGTGAACACAAACCGGGTTGCTGTGCATGTGTGCCCACTGCTGTAATTGTGTGCACTTCTAGCATCTGTGTGTGATGCAACTGTCCCCTCCCCATCAGACCCGCCCTGTAGTTCTGTCCACCCCAACTCTCATCCATGTGCCTCAACACACCCACACACTACCTGCACCCTGCAGCAGGAAGAGTGTAGTCTCCATCATCCCCACTGTCTGCTATCTCAGCTCTCGACTCCCCACCAGGACCCCACCCCATATCCACACCCAGGCTCAGACCCAGAGCCTCAGGACTCAGAAGTGACTTTATTTCTTGGTAAACAGATGCCTTTTGGGCCAGGCCGCTGGGTTGCCCCTGGCTCAGCCCCACTTCCCCTTAGGGATGTGGGGGGCCCCAGGCCTCTGCCGTTACCCCTGGCCTCCTGCCTGGACACCTTGGAGAAGTCTGGCTGCCTGTAATGCAGTGCTAGTGGACAGGCAGTGAGGTCTCACATCGAGGGAAACACAGATTCCCCAATGCTGGGCAAACCTGCCCAGGCCTCATCCAAGCCAGGCAGGGACGGGCAGTGTCAGGTTCAGGGACAAGCTTCAAACCGTTGCAGAGGGCAGGGCTCAGGGCTCAGGGTTCAGCCCAGAGCAAGGCAGACACCAGGCTGAGCAGGAGCCCCGCAGCCAGGGCCCAGGCACTATGGCCCACCTCTGCAGCTACCCCATTACACAAGTCCTTCTCGCAGCACTCCACGTCCACTTTGAGGATCCCAGAGTTAATGAACCCCATCAGATAGTCTGAGAAAAAGTGCCGCTTGATGAAGTCACAGGAGGAGGCACACATCTTGTTCACAGAATGATCCTTCCTGCCTGGGGGAGAAGGGAGCGGAGCTCTGCGCAGGCCTGGGCTTCCTCCTCAGGCCCCAGGTCCTTCTGGGTCAGCTAGGGACCAAAGTCAGCAGAACTGAGGCCTTCAGTCCACCAAAGCTGGAGACTACACGGAAAAGTCACCAAGGAACCAGGGAAGGACAAGCTGGGCAGTCCCCTGCCCCCAAGTCCATGTTCCTATGGCAGGCCTGGAGGCCCAGAGAACACACCTGATCTCCCCCACCCACCCAGGCTCCAACTTACTACTACTGGGGTCAGTGATCCGGACGCTGGCACACACAGTGTCTGATGATGAGCACAGCTTCGGGTTACAGTGGCTGGAGTTGGTGGTCAGAATACAGTCCTGGCACCACAGGCCATGAGCTGAGCACAGCATGGGACGGGGATGACCAGAGGAACTGGCCAGGCCCTGCACCCTCTCAGTCTCCACCTGCTGTAGGGGTCCTGGCAGAACCATGCCCAGAGGAAACAGGAGGAGCAGGCCAGACTGACCCCTGCACTTTCCTCTGTACCTTGAGCACACCCCAGAGTGGATGGATGCCAAGCTATGAAGGGCAGGCCAAGACAGTGGAGGTCTGGCAGGGCCCGGAGTGATGGGGCGAGGGGCACCTACACTGGACCAAGAACCTGAGCAAAGGCACTCAGGGCCCCGGATGCCCAGAGAGACAGGTGGCCAGAACAAAGCTGGCAAAGACTGAGCTAGGGTCGCAGGAGCACTGGAGGGGCCGGGCTTTATGGAACCGAGGGAGGATGGCGGCCACCTCAAGGCCCTCTCTCCACACCACCAACTCACCCGGCACGGGGCACAGTAGCAGGGTCAGTATCACCAACCCGAGACCCCTCATGGCTGGAGGCAGCATGCTCCGTGCAAGCCTGGGGTAGGCACGGGCGCTGTGGACGGGGGTCCTCTGGGGGGCAGGCCTGATGGAGAGAAGTCCTGATCAGGAGACCCAGTCCTCGGCAGAGTCCAAGGATCATTTTCTGGCCTCAGGATGCGACCTTCTCCTAAGAATTGGAAGGCGGTCAGCCAGGAGCTGGCAGAGCCCCACCCCTCTCCACCCCACCACCCTGAGAGTCCACCATCACAGCATTCCCACAGGGAGAAAAAGGTCTGCCCTCTCGGGCGGCGAGCTGTCAGCCCGGCTGCCCCCACCCCTCACCCAGCACCTGTGGGGTCTGGGTGTCTTGTCCTCCCTGGGAAGCTGTAGGTGAGTCCAGACAGGAACGGCAGGAGGAGGAGGGGTAGGAGAAAGAGGAAGGAGAGGACTGCACCTGCTGCGGGGAGAAGGGTGCGCGCCGTATCCCCACCCCCATCCCATCCCCACCCCTGGGATGGGGGACCGGGAACCCCGAGCCGAGTGCCTCCTCCCTCCTCCCCATGCGCGCGCGAGCCTCGGCGCTCACCGCGGATGGGGTGCAGAGTGCAGGCCTCGGGGTCAGGGGGCGCACTCACATCCCTGGGGTGTCCGCACTCCGGGCTCGGGCGGCGTGCGCGGCTCGGGAGCAGTGCCCTCCAGTCTCCCTGCGGACCGAAAGCCGGGCGCAGCCTTGTCTTTCGGGGAACGCAGCCGCAGACGCGGACCCCGCTGGAGGGGCGGAGCGGAGCCGAGCCGGGAGGGGTCTGAGCGGGGAGAGGCGCGGAGCTGGAGCGAGCCCGGGGCTCCGGGCCCGCAGGTCGCTACCCCCGGCCTCGCTGCGCCCCCTGCCCGCCTGCGCGCTCCGGCCCGCGCTCCCACCGCCTCCCCCGCGCTCCCCCCACCTCCTTGCTCCTCCCCTTGACAGTGGTGGACGGGACCCCAACCCTCTCCGCCCGGCTGAGGTCTCCTTGGAAATTCTCTGAAGAACATTTCCTGGGAGGAGGAGGCGCAAATCTCACAAAGACCCAGGCAGGGAGGGAGGGCAGGAGGGGAGGGCTGGCTGCGGTGTGCGCGGGTCCCTGTTCTCCGCCGCCCTCCCGCTTGGACTCCCGACCTTGGGGCCCCTCCCTCCCCCGCATCATCCTCCCTCCCGATTGTCCCAGGCAGTCCTACCCCTGAGAACATCCGTGACGACTCTTACGAGCCCAACGGTCACAGCCCCGGGGACTTCTGTCACCAGCTACATTCACACCGGAGAAAAGAACCCTGACGGGTCTCAGGGCTCCTGGCCAGGTGTTCAGTGTCCTCCTTCACCTTCCCTGCAGGCATTATGCCTGAAGTCCACCGGGTAAGCCTCAAGCGGCCATTGGACCTCTTCCGCCTGCCTTACCAGGTGCCACTGGTGACCTGGCGCTGCCCCGAGCTCTGGAGAACTCTGAGAAAACAGACGGAGGTTTCTGGCCTCTTGAATCTTATATATGACAAATGACTTTTCATTTATACATCTTTGCAAGATGTGACAAGCTTAGCTAACATTTGTTGAACACATACTATGTGTTCCGCCTGTTCTAAATACAATGTATTTTATCTCAGTCCTGCTGTGCAGGCTTTTACCATGACTTTCATCTTAGGGATGATGAGACATGCACAGAGAGGTTCTACTCCCTTTCAAGGCTGTATAGTGATGAGGTGGCACACCCACCATTGGGGTCCATCGTCTGTGCAGCTCACTCCTCTTCTTGGCTTCAGAGGAGTGAGGCAAAGGGAGACATTAAGGGAACTTTGGTTTGTATTAGGGTAAGGAGGACTTCTTTGAAGATGTGACACTTGGAACTCGGAGTTATAGTTAAGGAGGTGCAGAAGGCAAGAACTGGGTCACAGCTGAAACACAGTTCTTTCCAAAGCACCAAAAAGGTAAGAGAAATTTCTGAGTCCATAAATAAATAGGTAAATGTGATAGTAGAACCCCGCAGCCTGCATGCTGCATAGGAGGAAGGTATGGAAGCCAAAGGGGTCCTGGGCAGAGCTAACACCTACAATGGATCTGAGGTCCTGGGTCTTGGCTTTTTGCAAGAAGCAGAGTCCGAGACAAGGATTCTAGGGCAAACTTATTTGGAAGTTCAGGGAACAGCTGCAAGGAGTAGGGAAGTGGTCCAGGGGAGGGGGAAGATGGTTTAGATCAGTAAAAGCATGGTATGAGCAAACCACCACTGGATCCCTTCCCAAGAGGAATTCTAAAAATGATGTGAAATGTGTGCCTCAGACTTGATCTCACCCAAAGGATGAGGAGCTGTAATATTTTGTAGTAATTCCCAGGAGTCATCAAGAGCAGCTCCCCAAAGTTCTCTTCACATTTGCCATCCACTCATGGCAGGCAGAGTAGCCTCTCTGCACACAGAGATGGAACCCCAGGCACACAGAGTTATAGCACAGCACAGCACAGCCATGTGGCTGAGAATTTGCGGGAGTATTTGCAACACCCATGCAAAGTGTGTGGGGCAGTGCTTGAGCTCCCTCCCGCAAGAAGCTGAGTCTGCCGAGAGAACCAAGGTGGCCCAGGTCAGCAACACCCAACTTAGGGACTGAGGTTCCCAGGGGTTCAACTGAATGAAACATAAGCTCAAAACCAAAAATTAACCAAGTATCCTGAGGAAACAAGGCTCCAAAGTCACACTCAGCAGAATAAGGAAAGCCACATATTTAAATATGCGTAAACTCACCAAATTAGAGGGGTTAAATGTAAAATGAATATAGAAAATATAGAATACAAAATGAATCTGTTTAATATGTTTAAGATATATTAAAATGAGTAAGGCACTGTCACACTGACCCCATTTATCGGAAAAAAAATTAAGACCTCTAGATAGGAGAAACTTTCCACTGAAATGCAAACAACAGTAGAAACCTTAAAAGAAACCTATCACCTAAAAAAAAATTATGGCCTTTTGTTATAAGGAAATATCCTGAATTTAAAAATCTAACAGAAACAGATTAGTGGCATCCGGTACCTGGGGAGGGAGGAATGGAGAGTGACTGCTAGTGGGTACTGCTAACAAATCAAGTGGTAAAAACCCCTCATTTAGGAGTGATGAAAATGTTCTAAGAAGGCTGTGGTGCAGGCCTGTAATCCCAGCCACTTGAGAGGCTGAGGCAAGAGTATTACAAATTCAACACCAAGATGGGCAATTTAGTCAGATCCTATAACAAGATAAATAAAAGAAGGTGGTAGGGTCCTTACCTGGCATGAACAAAGTGCAATTCCAAATGCCTCCAAAAAAATTATAAAAATGAGTGGTAGTGATAGGGTATAATGACACATACCTGCAATCCCAGCACTCAGTAGGCTGAGACAGGAGGATTACTGTGAGCTCCAGGTCAGCCTGGCCTACATAGTGAGTATGAGGCCAGCCTGAACTACATAGTGAGTAGTTCTTATTCTGTCTCAAAAAAGAATAAGAAGGAGAAGGAGAAGAAGAAGAAAGAAGAGGAAGAAGAAGAGGATAAGGAGGAGGAAGAGGGTGGTGATGGTACCATAACTTTGCAAATATACTAAAACCTACTGTATTATATTACTTGAGAAAATTTTATGTGAATTATATGAATTATAACTGTGAATTATAACTCAATAAGGCTTTTGTTTAAAAGCAAACTTCAGCAAATATGTTAGGCAGCAAATTAGACACAATTAATAATTTTATAAACTGGAAGATAAATCTAAAGTAATTATTGTGAATATAGCACAAATTTGGAGAGAGGAAACTCATTGATAGTGTCTTTGGCTAGCATGTGCAAGACCCTCGATCTGATCCCCAGCACCACAGCACCACACACACACACACACACACACACACACACACACACTGAAAAAGAATGTACCACAAAAATAAGAAGTTAAAAAATATAAAAGAGACAGAAAAGCATGCAAAAAGCTAAAAAGAAGCCTGTTTGAGTGAAGGAGTCAATGTTTAGACACATTGTACTGGTGAATATTTCAGAACTGGTGAAAGCCAAGTGCTCACAGAAAACACAACAAATATTAACTAGAATAATAAAGATAAAGTTTATACCCAGGTAAAACGGTAAGATTTTAGACTACTAAAAGCAAAAGAAGATGTTTAAAAGAGCCCACCCACAAAATAAGAATAATGCTAAAGAAACAGCAACTAGCCAGGCGTGGTGGCACACTCCTGTAATCCCAGCACTCGGGAGGCTGAGGCAGGCAGATCATTGCAAGTTCGAGACCAGCCTGGGCTACAAAGTGAGCTCAAGGCCAGCCTGAACTGCATAGAGAGATCTTGTCTCAAAAAGACAAAAAAAGAAAAAAGAAAAGAAAAAAAAAGAAATGAAAAGAAAAGAAAAAAAACAGCAACTAAACTCACGGCACAATTTTCTTGGCAACAGTGGAAGCCAAAGAATGAAATGTCTTAAAGCACACACCAACTAAGAAGTAGTAACACTGTTTTACAGAATGAAATACAAAATAAATTTTTAAAATAATTGCCAACTAAGAAGTATACAGTGTTTTACAGAAATAAATACAAAATAAAATTTTGAATTAACTATAAGTCTAGAAAACAACTCAGAAGCAAGGAAACAAATAGCATGATTTAAAACTGAGCAAAAGATCTGAATAGGTGTTCACCAAAAAATATGCAAATGTCCCACTGGCTTATGAAAAGATACTCATCAGGGAAAGGCAAGTTAAAGCCACAGTGAGATACAACTTGACACTTGTTAGAAAGACTATTATAAAGAGATGAAATTTCACAAGTGTTGCAGAGAAGGGATCCTGAGCACATTCTCGGTGAAGGTGTAGCCTGACCTCACCCTATGGGAAAGCAGATAAGGGCCCTTGAGAAACTCCAAACGGAACTCCTGAGTGATGTGGCCATCCTGGTCCTGCCACTGGGTGCATGTCAGAGAGAAGAGACATCTGCGCTCCAAGTTCACTGAAGCACAATTCACAACGGCCCAATAAGGAATAAACCTAAGTGTCCATTTGTAAATGAATTGATTTTTTAAAAGTGGAGAATGATGCACCCTGAGAACATACTTATTAGTGAAATAAATATGTCACGCATGTAAAAACATCATATTGCTTCATTAGTATAATAAGGAAGAAACATTTATTTTTGTCCCAGATAGAATGATCTCAACAGTTTAGGCCACATCTGCCTTTACTTTAACTAACCCACTGTGGGCCAATTTTGAGTTGACTTTTGGATGTCTTAAGAAGTTTTTGATGTGCTATAAACTTTGGGTTTTTTGCAGTTGCTCCCATATATTTACTGAGGGTATGATCCTTTCTTCATTTAATTGCTTTTGCATCTTTGCCAGAAATCAAATGTCTATTATGTGGGTATCTATTTTGGGACTTTATATTAGTACTTTGGTGGTTTGTCTATCTTGACATCAATGCCATTTTATCATGACTAGCGTAACTTTGTGATAAGTCGTGGGATTGGGGAGGGTTGGACCTCTAATTTTGTTCCTTTATCAAAGTTGTTAGACTATTCTGAGTCTCTTCTATTTTCACAGAAATGTAATCATCAAAACGTTAATCTATATGAAAAATGATGTTGGCAGTTTGATAGGTGATTGTATTTTCTGATCTTTATTATTTTCTTCTGTTCATTTTTTGGTTTTATTCTTTTTTCTATTTTCACAGAAATGTAAGCATCAAAACGTTAATCTATGTGAAAAATGATGTTGGCAGTTTGATAGGGGATTGTATTTTCTGATCTTTATTATTTTCTTCTGTTCATTTTTTGGTTTTATTCTTTTTAATTTATCAAGGAAAGATATAAGGACATTTCATCACTTGCTTCTTTTCTAATCAATGTACTTGGTGTTTAAAAAAAGATATTGTAAAAATAAAAAAATAGCATACACACATAACAGAATATTGTTCAGCCTTGAAAAAGGACCACGTGGATGGACCCGGGAAATGTGGTAAGTGAAAACCAGGTACAGAAAGACTATGCTGTCTCATTCCTAGGTGGAACCAGAAAAAAGTTGAATTACAGAAGCAGAGAACGAAATACTAGGGGCAGGGGCAAAGCAGACCGTGCTGGTCAGAGATGGGCACCTCCTTTAGACAGGAAGTAGAGGTGTTTGAGAGCTACTGCACAGCATGATAACTCTGGTTAATACAATGTATATTTTAAAATTATTAGAAAATATATATTTTAAATGTTCACACCACAAAAAATAAGCATGTGAGGTGAAAGATATGTCAAGTATGTGGATTTAATTATTCCATAGTGTATTATACATTGAAACATGACACTATACCTCATGAACACAGTTATTATGCACCAGTTAAATTTTTTTCATTTTGTTTTGTTTTTGTTTTTTGGTACCAGGAATTGAACTCACAACCTCACACTTGCCAGATAGGTACCTGTACCACTGAGCCATATCCCTGACCCTCTGCATCAGTTAAAATACCATCTTTAAAGTTAGATCAGTACATTTTTCAGATAAATAAAACTCAGAGACATTGAGAGATGTGATGGTTAATCTTGATTGTAGCCTGATTGGCTTGAGAGTTGCTAGGAGATCAGTAAAGCACACTTCTAAGTGTGTCCGCAAGGCTGCTCCAGAGACATTTGGCATGTGAGTCGGTGAACTGAGGCGGGGAAAACCCACTCTGAATGTGAACAGTTGCATCCAATAGGTCAAAGCCCAGATGGAATAAAAGTAAAGGAAGGAAAAAACCAGCCCATGCTTGAAAGCTGGGTTCTTCTTGAGCAGGAAGGTCTTTAACCTTTCAACTCAAAACCTACACCAGCGACTCTCCAGGGAACTCCCAAGCTTTTAGCTTCAGACTGAGGCTGCAACTTTGGTGTCTCTTATTCTGAGGCTTCCAGTTTCTTGGACTGAGCAGCTACTTCTTTCCTTGGCTGTCCAGTGTCCAGACACAATTGTG
Organism: Hydrochoerus hydrochaeris; assembly: GCA_004027455.1. Classification (NCBI taxonomy): domain Eukaryota; kingdom Metazoa; phylum Chordata; class Mammalia; order Rodentia; family Hydrochaeridae; genus Hydrochoerus; species Hydrochoerus hydrochaeris. Next base: position 53,799 of record PVLA01010033.1, read on the forward strand.
GACTACCCGATCTCACATCATGTGAACAAATCTAATAACTCCCCTTTTATATGATTGATAGATAGATAGATAGATAGATAGATACATAGATACATAGATAGATACATAGATAGATACATAGATAGATACATAGATACATAGATACACAGACAGATAATAGAGACAGGCAGACAGGTTTACCACTAACAGCCCTTCAGTAAAGAAACTTTTACAGAATACTTCAAGAGGAAAATGATCACAGAAGAAAGGCCTAGAATGCAGGAAGGAAGGGTAAGTGGAGAAAACTGGCTTAAAGAAGGAAAATCTAAACTAACACTGTCTTATAACAATAAAAATGTGAGACATAAAGTTTCAGAGGCTTAACTTCAGCCCTGCTCTAGATTAGAGGGTTCTGAGTCTCACGCATCCTTAGGAGGGACCTACAGAGGGACAGACTGAAGGTTCCTTATTATGGCTTATATCTAGATGTCCCCAAAGCTTCACATGGTCATAGATGAGGCTTTTATTTTTCATAGGTGGGGCTTTTTGGAGGTGGCTAGGTCTAGTGTGGGGGATGCTGGGGTCAAGGATGTGCTGCTAGGAGTGACTCATGGTGCAATGCTAGGATTAAGGCTGCCACACCCTGGGCGTGAGTGATATCCGCCCTAAGGGTAGGTATGTTGGATAGGATGTAAAGGACAGAAAGTGGGCCCTTGATTGTCACTCACTGCTTTTCTTCTTCACTACTTTGCTGCCTTCTGCCTGCCATGAACTGTTTCTCCTCTTCAATGCCCCTCTGCCATGTTACCTTGCCTTTGAGCCAGGCAGCTATGAACTGTGAGCTACAACAAACTTCTCCTTTAACTTTGGGTGTCAGGTATTTTTTTCCCCTGACAACAAGAAAAGTAACTAAGTCACCCCTTTAGATGCCAAGGATGCTGAGACGTTTCCAGGGTCATTACTAGCTAGAGAAAGTTGCAGCGCTGGAGAGCACCACATGTGCAAGGACTGGAAAGTCAACCAGGCACCTGCCACCATGAGCCATGGAGACAGTGGAGAGTTGAGGTCAGTAAAAAGAGCAAATATGAGCCCGTGTGTCTTTGAAATTATATCACAGGTCATGGACTATTCCCTAAGGACTTGAGTATATGACTTGGACAATCTTTGGACTGTAAATAACAAAATATGCATTGAACAGTGTGTTGCTAATTTTATGTGATGGCATGGATGAGCCATGGTATTACAGGTTGAATGTTACTCAGGGTGGCTTTGGATAAGATTGACATTTGAATTATTGAAATAAAGCATATCATCCTCCCTGGTGTGGATGGGCCTCACTCAATCAGTTGAAGGCCCCAGTAGCCCCAAAGAACAGCCTGGAGCAGGAGAGAATCCTGTGGCTGGTAAGTTTTCAGCATGGGTTGCATATGGGCTTTTCTATGGCCTCCAGCTTGGGATTCATCTAGACTTCACGCTCACCTTAGCCAATTCTTTAAAATAAATCACTGTATACTTACACAGTCTATTGACTCTGTCTCTCTAACACAACAATGGTATACTCCAGCAGTGAGTGGTGACTCACCACCACTCCCTGAAGTCCATTCTCTTCGCCTTCCCCTAATCATCAAAGGATGATGGCAGAGGAGAAAGAGCTCAGGCTGACTTTGAGGTTATAAGTACCAGTGTCCGCAGAAATAGGAGTACAAAGGCTTGCAGCAAGGGGTGCATGTCACTGAGCCCCATCTCACAAGGTCCTCTGGCTGCTGAGTGGGGGATGGATGGATAGATGGTCCCAGGACAGAGCTGTATGGATGGTGGCACAAGCCAGGGCACCAGCTATGCTGAGGGTAAGTGCTGGGCTCCCTGGGTGTTGTCTCTGCACCTAGGCACTGTCTGAACTTGCAGATGAGTCCACATGCAAGAGGCCGGGCAGAGCTACCACAAGAGGCCCACAAGGCTTCCTGTTGGCTTGAGGGGTCTGGGGGGAACCTCAGCAGACTTCAAGTGTATCCAGGGCTCAGAAGCATCTGTGCTAGAGAAGAACTAAAGGTGTTGGTGGCACCTAAAGGAAGAGCAGGTCCCACCCCAGTAGGAAGTCATGGAGTGAATGGGAAGTGCTGGCTATGGGCTCCCTTTGCCAGGGCAAAACATCTGCCAGAGCTGGACATGGGACTAGCACTGGCACTGTCACTTGCTGTGAACGCCACAGGGCACATCATCATGTCCAAGCAGCTATGTGGTCTCTGTCACCTATGGTGGGCTGGAGTCCCCACAGAGGTTCGTGCAAAGGACCCCTTCCTGCTTCAGTCCCATTGTTCTTACCAAGATCCCAAGGCCAGACCTATGGCCTCCTGGATCACACACCGAGCATCTTTCCAGGTGCCAAGAAATTCCCTCCTCCCAGTGTACCTTTGCCCCTTACATTCCTTCTCAGCTTCTCCTCTCAGCTTATCTATCACCAAGACCCTTCCACCTCAGATGCCACTGCTGTAGTGTGGCCAGCACCTTCCCTGGAGGTCTTCACCCAGCCCACGTTCCCACTCATCCAACTGAGGGCCTTGAGTGAGCACAGGCTCTTTGCAGCTCCACCTGTCTCCTCCCCAACACCATCCTGTGCGAGATGCTGCAGTCAAAGGAGGATTCCTGAGAACATGACCCAGAACAAGCCCGAGACTCCAACAGGTGCCAGCAATTTCCTCCATCTCCGCCATCCTCCCTTTCATGCTTTGCTCCAACAGTTTCTCCTCTACCCATACCCTTCCAGTGCCAGGGACCAGGCTCCCCACCACCTCTCCAACCTACCCCTTCCATTATATCACGTGTAGTCCTGCCCGACTCTGAGCTAGCTATCTGATCACCCTGGGTATGCAGTGAAGGTGAGTTGTCCCTGAATGTCCCATCTTCACAGACCACCATCCTCATTTCCTATCCCTAACTTCTCACACCTGCGTGACACAAGCCATCAATCACATGAACACAGATCTGCCAGAACCCTGCTCAGCACATGGAGCCCAGCCCAGCTGCTTGGCCTCCTGCTGTAGCTGACCTTGCCAAACACCAAGGTCTCTGCACACAGACATTCCTTAAAGACACCCAAGCTTCCCAGATGATCAAATCCTCCAAAGTCTCCCCTAAAGTCAGCAGACTCAGAGCTATGCCCAGAGCTCTGGAAGAGCAGCCATGAAGGGACACAGGCATGTCCCCGCACCAGCAAAGAGAAAACCAGAGCCTTTGCAGGGAGGGCAGTGCACCCCATCTTCATTCTCCCCACAGCCTCCTGGGCACTCACACATACATAGCACCCTCATGGGCACAGGCACACTTGCAAACTCACACATGCAAACACACATGCACACTTACACTCATGCTTCCCCACACACACACACTGAGAACTCCAAGTCCTCACAGTACCCACAGTGACCCTACTGCAGCCCTCTCCAATACCACACACACCATACTGCCCCCACATTCTGTATGAGCCTAATGTCTTTCGTGTCCCCATGCCTAGTCCTGCCTACAGGTCCTTCCTATAAGGCAGAGGAAAAAGGACATAATGATAAGATGCCATTCAGCAGGTAGATGGCCTCCTTGTACCTGTCCCATAGTCTGTGTGATTGTAGGAATGACATACATAGCCATATACATTTCACTCATCAGGCATCTGACACAGAGCCAGCTCCCAGCAAAGATGACACTGTTTTCTCCAACATCCCTCAGCTGGCCTTGCCCAGGGAGTTCCCATGTGCCAGACTCAATGCTGACACAGTGAACAACAGAAGGTTGATGCCCACCACATAGAGCCCAGTGCCAGTGAGGAAGACAGGTGGGCAGCAGTGCAAATAGGAAAGTGGCTTCAGATAATTCACAAGACAGAAAGAGAGGATGCTGGGCTGGTGTGAATCATGAGGGGTCTCCTGGGGTTAGGGAACTGAGCTGGGGCCTGACGAGGGCTCTGCCAGCTCCAAGCCTGGGAAGCAGGAAAGAGCAGGTCTGAGCCCGGGGAGGAGATAAAAGAGGCAGTAAGGAGTGGCCACAGAGATCTGGAAGTGGCGGAGGACAGTTCAGACTGCGCTGTGGAAAGAGCTTCCTTTTATTCTAACAGTCACAGGGGCCAAGGGTGAGGCAGGGAAGTGACCAGATCTCGCTGTCTTTGACCATGTTTGACTCATCTATTTCAGATTTCACACCTCCTTCTCCCCAAAGCAGGAGAAAGGACAGTCTATTCCTGGGTACCCTGGTGCAAGGCCACCCTCAGTGCTTTTGATCAGCTGGATTCTGGCATCCCTGCACAGGCACAAGGTGGCACTTGACAGGATTTCTCTACAGGCCACAGCAATCCACTCTTAGGATAGAAATCTCTGCCGAATTCTTATTCCAAGACTAAAGGTTGCTGCCAGGATGAGGGCAAAGCAGGCCCCAACTCCAAATGTCTGGGGCTGGTTGTGAGGTGGGCAGGCTCCCAGTCTCCCCTGACTCCCAGCCCAGTGCTCACGTCCTCCTGTGTTCCTGTCCCCTCTAACACAGCTGGACTCACTCACTTCTGAGGGAGACAGCACAGCAGAGGTCACTTTCAAGACTAAGTCATAAAAAGACTTGGTCTCCCTCTGACACACACTAATCATGGAGGAAGCTACATCATGATGCAGCCCAGGTGACAACGGGCTAAGCCTGCCTAAAACTGGTGACTGAGCTTGGGAATAGATTCTCCCACCCAGTCAAGACCTTGGCTGAGCCTCAGTCCCAACCCACCATGAGAATTTGGGCCAGAGACTCTTTCAGGGCACCTAGATCCTTTCCCACCAATGCTAAGGGAGAATAAATTTTGTTGTTTTAGCCCCCAAGTTTTCGGGGGCAATTGACCACACAACAAAAGACAACACAGGTGGGCAGGGCCTGGCTTGTACACCATCTGGCATGGGGCAGGGTGTGGGAAGGGGCCTGATTGTTCAAAGAATCATGAGAGAGGATAGGAGGGCCAGCCCCTTGGGAACACCAAGCTCTCCCCAGGCTGGGTTTGGTTGCCAGGGAGACGGAGATTTCTAACCTGGTTTCCAGGCTACTCAGCCTTCCTTCCAGTACACGTGGGTTGAGTTCACCTATCAGAATTTTTGCAAACAAGAATAACAAGCGCAGTCATGATTAGCAGCAGAAAGTGATTTCTTTAATGAAACGAAACAAAAGGGTGAACCAAAGGTGTAGCCCTTCCCCCACAGTCTGGACAGCCGCTAAAAGGAGCTGGGAATGCCTTCCTCCCAACCTAACCTGACCCAGACACTGCCTGTTTCCAAGGGTGGGGGCAGCAAAGGAGCAAGGGGACATCATTCTGCCTGGACCCTCTGTCAAGTACCTTGAAATTTTTAGGACAACTATATGGCCATGGCCCAAATATCGTTTTTTACCCTCAGGGTCTTCTAAATAGAAAGCCAGCCATCTGCACCTCAGAGCCACCTCCCAGCAATGACCTCAGGTCAGAACCAAGGCAGCATCAGAGGCCGGAGCTTTCAGGTCATTGGTTGCATCTGGGAATTCCAAAACTGAACAAAAGCAGACAGGACCTGCTCAATGGCAAGAGAGGAGGGGAAAGGGACACAGCTGGGTGTGCTATAGAACCCCTTGCCTTATATTTTTGGCCCAAACTACCAGAATTCCTCGAAGTAGTCCAAGATTGGACATGGACAAGTCACAAAAAATATGCCTGTTCTAGTGACTTATGTCACAACAGGGGTTGTTTTCCTCAAGACCAGCCCAATGTCAGTCCCTTCATGGACCCAGAAGAGAAAGGAAGCCACAGCCACAAGACAAAGAACATCTGGAGCCAGCAGCTGCTGCAAGAGTTGGGAAAGGATCTTTCCTAGCTCCACAGGGGCGTGTGGCCATGCCGATACCTTGATTTCAAACCTTTAGCCTGCAATGGGCTGGGGTGTAGCTCAGTGGTGCAGCACTTGCCTAGCATGTACAAGGCTCTGAATTTGACCCCCAACACTGCAAAACAAAACAGACAAACAAAGAACACCTTCTAACCTCCAAAACCATGAGAATACCTTTCTGATGTTTCACACCAAGTTGGTGGTAATTTGTTATGGCAATTACAGGAATAAGACAAACCATAATGAGAGTTATTATGGCTTGTATCTAGATGTCCTCCTAAAGCCTCATGTGCTCATAGGTGGAGGTTTTCATTGGTGGAGGGACCTAGGATATGTGAATATGGATTAAGGGTGTTTGGATACAGATTAAGGATATGTGGTACTAACTTAGTCCACTGATCGGTTCATCATGGGACTGGGTGTGCATGATGAGAAGGCCCACCTTGAGTTTGGACAGCACCACCCAAAAGGCTGGTAGCCTGGATGGGACAAAAAGGAAAGGGAAGTTTGCTGCTTTCTGCTTACTGCCTCCTGCTTGCCATGCCATGGCCTGTTTTTTCTCTGCAATGGTTTTCTGCCATGTCACCCTGTCTTGGAACCAGCTAACTACAAACAGACACCTCTACAAACTGTGAGCTAAAATAAGATGACATAAAGTTAGGAGGGAGACCATTATTATACAAGAGGAGGGGATTAATGAGAGGATGGAGGTATAAGCGAGGGTAATGGGGGGACCAAAACATATTATATGCACTGATAGTTTGTAAAATTAATAAAGTACTACAACCGAAAGGAAAATATAAAAAAGTATAAAATATACTGGTGGGATAATAGAGGTCTACTTAGTGTCAGCTTTCTTTTGGGGCTTGACCCCCAGCACCACTGAGAGAAGAAACCAAACTACAGTAATGACCCAAAGACATACCAGATAATGACATACAGTGAAAACTAACTAAAAGCAACAACTATGCCACCATTAACAATAGAAAATAAATCAACAATATAATATAGAGTAAAATAAAAGGCTAAAAATCAATAAAAGTTTAAAGTAATAATAAAAATGGAGAGGTGGGGAAAGGAAAAAATAAAAGAAGTAAAATTATAAAATAAAGAAAAGGAAGAGAAAATAAGAAGGTGGAGAAAAAGTGAGATTGAAAATCTATTTAAAGAATTAAAAAGGCAAATAGTATTAGATACAAATAACCTAGTATGTGGCACACACCTTTAATCCCAGTGATCAGAAGGCTGAGGCAAGAGGATCTGTGAGTTTGAGGCTAACCTGGATCACATAGTGAGTTTAAGGCCAGCCTGAACTGTGTAACAAGATGTTGCCTTAAAAAAATTAGGTAAAAGTAACAGAAAATAAACAAATAAGAAGATTTTAAAAAAGAAAAAGAAAAGACAAAGAGAGAGACAGGTCTAAACAATTCTTCCACATAAAGATATTTAGGTGTGTGGTTCTTTTCCAAAACCACCCTGGAAATCCATGATTGGAATCACAGGTATGGGAAGAGGATAGTAAGTCACACCTGGGATCTGTTGTGTTTCCACACCCACTCAACAGGCCACTACTATGAGAATGCAAACAAGAGATCTCAACTTAAAAACAGAGAGATGGCTATTTAAAAAAAGTTATGTGTAATCTGTATAGCGTGCTTCTAGCAGAGTAAACAAGTAGAAGACTGCTAGAAAGATTCAGGTTTTAATTAAAGGATATTAATTCAAATCAGAGAAAATAAGGACATAGTTTTCCACAGAATCAGGTTACAGATCACAAAATAAACAAATCATTGCATGATTTTGAAACTTCTATGCAAGGAGACTATCAGATGAACTTATATGATCATTGAAAGACTAATTTGATTATGAATCTTTAGTAGAAATTATTTCCAATAAGTGTAAAATGATTTGTTATTTAAGCCTTTTATACCGAAGAGGAAAGAGGAGGCGGAAGGGGAGAGAAACTCACAGATTGAAAGTCAAAGGATGGAAAACAATACCTCATGCAACAGGAATCTTGAAAAAAAGCAGGTGTAGATATTCTATTTGTAGACAAAGTGAATTTCAGAAGAGACTGATCAGAATAGACAAAGGTCACTACATACTTGTTAAGGGAACAATTCAAGAGGAAGAGATAACAATCGTAAGTATATGTTTGTTTATTTATTTACTTATGGTAAGCATTGTTGGCCTCCTATTATCTTCTTCTGAAGCCCTGTGTCACTTCATTGTTTTGTTTTGATTCATTTTTTTGTTTTGTTTGATTTTACTATGTCTGATGGCATAGGCAGCTACTTTGAAGATAACAAGAGGTCTTATGGTAGCCATTGTTGATTTCCTATTATCTTGTTTTGAGGTTCTGTATTGTATTCACTGTTTTGTTTCAATTGGCTCTATTCTGTTTTATTTTGTTTGGTTTTATTTTCTTTAAAATAAAATAAATAAATATATGTATAACCACCAAATATTGGCACATCCAACTATATAAAACAAACACTAATGGATATAAACTCAGATATGATAGTGTAGTGAGGCATCCCATTGTATTGGACCTCACTACACTATCACAAATAGATAGATAAATAGATAGATCATTTAAAAAAAAAAAAGTCAACATAGCCTGGGATTTAGCTCAGTGGCCTGCCTAGCAAGCATGAGGTCATGTGTTGTACCTAAATAAATAAATAAAAATCAACACAGAAATATCAGAGATGAACCAAACCTTTGAACAAATGGACTTAGTAGATATATACAGAGTGTTACACCCAACAACAACAAAATACACGTTCTCCTCAGAAGCACACAGGACTTTTTCCATAAAGGCCTATATACTAACTCATAGAACATGCTTAAGTAAATGCAAAGAATTGAAATTATTCCATGCGTATTATCAAATCATAGTGAAATGAAATGGGAAATCAATGGCAAAAGAAACCACAAAAACTACATAAACATATGGAAATTAAATAATACCCTCCTAAACAACCAATGGGCCACAAATGAATTCAAGGAAGAAATTAGACAGTTTCTGTAATTAAATGATAATGCCAATGTGCTACCAGAACTAATAGAATATGTTGAAAGCAGTCCTGTAAGGGAAATGGATAGCAGTGAATTCCCACATTGGAAAGACAGAGCAAGCTCAAATAAATAAAGTAATTTTGAGCTTCAAACTTCTAGAAAAAGAAAAGCAAGTTAACTCCAAAGCTCATATGAGAAAGGAAATTATAAATATCAGAGCAGAAAGTAGTACATTTGAAACTAAGAAAACAATACAAAGAATCAATGAATCAAAGAGTTCGTTTTTTGAAAGATTAAATAAAATAGACAAATCCTTAGTCAACCGTATCAAAAGAAGAAAAAACACAACTCCATGCAATTAAGAATGAAAATGACGAAATCCAAATCCATTTTATTTCAAGGATTAAAAAAAAGAGAAAGCAAGGGGAAAAAAGAAAGAAAAGAGTGAAATCACAATGGATCCTACAGAAATCCACAATACCACCAGGACATATTTTGAGAACCTGTACTATAATAAGATGAAAAATTCAGAAAAAAATGGACAGATTCCTAAACATATGTGAATTTCCAAAGCTAAAGCCAGAAGTTATAAAAATTCTAAATAATCTAATAACAGTTAATGAAACTGAAGAAGTAATTTTAAAAACTATCAACAAAGAAAAGCCCAGGTCCTGACAAATTCACTGCTGAATTCTATGAGAACTTCAGAGAAAATATAATGCCACTACTGTTCCTCAAACTCTTTAACGAAATGAAAAGGGATACTCCTAATGTCATACCAAGAAGCAAGCATTACCCTGATTAAAAAATTAAAAAAAAAAAAAAAACAGAGACAGAGCCAACCCAAAAAGAGAACTACAGGCCAATCCCTTTAATGAACATAGATGAAAAAACCCTCAATAACATAACAGCAAGCAGAATGCAGCAAATCATTAAAAAGTTATATACCATGATCAAGGAGGATTGATCCCAATGATGCAGGGATGGATTAACATATAAAAATTGATAAATGTAATACACATTAACATGACCAAAGATGAAAACCAATGATCATCTCAATAGACTTAGAAAAGCATTTGACAAAATCCAACACCCATTCATTATTTTTAAAAGTCCTACAGAAAATTAAAGTAGTCTTTACTTCATTCTGGTAAAAGCCATCTATGACAAACCAACTGCCAACATCATACTAAGTGGTCAAAATGGAAAGCTTTCACTCTAAATCATGAACACAGCACCATGTCGTGTGCCAGCAGCAGTCAGCCGGCCAGGAGAGAATCAGGAAGCGGTGCCCTCCCCCTGACTCAGCTGGCACGTGGGCTAGGAGAGAAGATTCCCCCAACACTACTGTAAGCAACAGGCTGATTCAGAAGAATGCGGGCTTAGAGAATAGCAACTGAAGTAAAGATAGAACTTAATGCTTGTATTCTTCAACTGACTTTGCAGACCTAAGGCTCATAGTCTAAGCATCGATTTAGAGGTTAAAAATGTGCAATATAGTAACTATTGTGGATTTCTTACTGTCTTGTTTTTGCCAATATCATTCGCACTGTTTTGTTTCCTTGTATTGTTTTGTTTTATTCCCTTTAAAGTTTTAAAAAATCAATTCCTAACTAGACTGTGTTCAGCACAACTTTGTAACAATGAGTCTGTATACAGTACCTGACCCTAGACAACAGGAAGGACAGGCTGCTCAGAGTGACTCCCCCTGGGTTTATGAGAATTAAAATTGCTTCCACTCTAAATAAATAAATAAAATCATGAGAAAACAAGCATGCCCACAATCACCACTCCCATTCAATATGGTTCTGGAAACAGCCAGAGCAATTAGAAAAGAGAAAAATAAAAGGAATATGAATAGGAAAGGAAGAAGCCAAATTATAATTATTTGCTGATGACCTGATACTCTACATGAAGACCCCAAAAATTCCACCAAAGCATTCCTAGAATTAATAACCAAATATGGCAGTAGAGCAGGATACAAAGTCAACACTAAAAAATCAATAGCATTCCTGCACATGAGTAACAGAGTACTGAGAGAGAAATTTGGGAAACAACACCTTTCTCAATGACATCAAGAAAAATTAAATATTTAGGAATCAATCTAATGAAGGAAATGAAAGGTTTTTACATTGAAAACTAAGTATCTATAAAACAAGCTCAAAGAGCATTTTGGAAAATGGAAAAATATTCTCTGTTTGTTATGGGTGTTACATTGTGTCAAATTGAGAAGTTTAGAAATTTAACTAATAAGAGATTCAGCAGGGAGTCAGGATCCTTACTTTGTAAAGGTCCTCACCCTGTGCAAGAGGAGGGCACAGAGATTTTCTAAGTGCTACAACCACTGGGGATGGGGGTGCTGTGTACAATATAAGGGAGAGAAGAGGCTTGCTCTGGCCCCTGTTTTGCTGTGGCTGCCACCTTGAAGTGTTGGCTCAGTGCCATGCCACCCTGCCTTGGAGCCAGCTGATTATGGATGAAACCTCAAAAAAACTGTAAGCTAAATAAACCTTTTCTTCCCTAATTTTGAGCATCAGGTATTTTGTCTCAGCAATGAGAGAAAAGTAACCAAAACACTGTTCTTTGAAAGGATTTTGCCTTAGAATAAGTTACACAATATTACAGAGATGGAAGGCGGGATCAAGGATCCCTCCCTCCCTTATGACAACCTCCTTTTTCCTTTCCCAGTGGTGTGAAAAAGTCCTAATCAGCTCCTCACGTGTCATTTATGCCCGCCCTAAGCACCACCCCCAGTCAGAGGTTTTATATATATATATATATATCCCATGACTCACATTCTGGTCAAAGAAAAACCAGGCTGGCTACAGTCATGGGCTTCTCTCCACATCCTCAGAATAAAGGCTACTTTTTACTTATATTTTCTCTCTTATTGCACCGAAAAGCCTATCATTCTTGAATGGGAAAAAACACTATAGTGAAAATGATCATATATTGAAAACTGTTGTACAAATTTAATGCAATTCCAATCAAAATACCAAGATTTACCTCACAGAACTAGAGAAAACAATCTTAAAATTCATATGAAACCAGAAAAGAGCCAGAATAGTAAAACCAATTCTGGGCAACAAGGGCAAGGGGAGGGGGGGCATCACAATCCCTGACTTGAAGTTATACTGCAAAGTTAACATGATTAAAACAAAATAAGACAAACAAACAAAACAACAACAACAAAAAAAAAACAGTACAATACTAGAAAAAAAAAAAAACAGACCTGGGGATCAATGGGACAGAATAAAAGCTGCAAAAACAATTCCAAGCACATACAGCTACCTTATCTTTGACCAACAGGTCAAACACCTTTACTGGAAGAAAGTAGCCTCTTTAATAAATGGTGCTGGGGAAACTGGCTTTCCACATGCCACTACACTCTAAACTAAAATCAAAGCGGATCAAAGATCTAAATACAAAAACAGAAATACTTAATCTGTTGGAAGATAAGCTAGATAAAACTCAAAGACATAAGTGTAGGCAAAGACTTTATCAAGAAAACCTCAAATGTGCAGGAAATATTAAAGAGAATCCACAACTTGGATCACATCAAATTAAAAAGCTTGTGTACAGCAAAAGTGTGAGACAACAGAGTGAAGAGACAGCCCATAAAATCAGAAAAAAATTTCACCAGCTACACCTCAGACAAAGAGCTAATATATCTAAAATACATAGAGAAATAAAAAAACCATACCCCCAAATTCAAAGATCCGATCCAAAAATGGGAACCTGAAATGAATAGTACTTCTCAGGTGAAGTACAAACATCATACAAATATGTGAAAAAATGTTCCACATCATTCAAGAAATGCAAATAAAAACAATACCTGAAACTGCAGAAAGAATGACTATTATCAAGAAACCAGCAATAACAAATGCTGGTGAGGCTGTGAGGGGAAAAGAGTACTTCTCAGGTGAAGTACAAACATCATACAAATATGTGAAAAAATGTTCCACATCATTCAAGAAATGCAAATAAAAACAATACCTGAAACTCCAGAAAGAATGACTATTATCAAGAAACCAACCAATAACAAATGCTGGTGAGGCTGTGAGGGGAAAAGAGTATTTCACCATTGTTGGTAAGAAAGTAAACTGGTACAACCACTGGAAATCAGTATGGACATTCCTCAAAAAACTAAAACTAAAAAATAAGTAAATGAGTAAATAAAAACCTAGTGGTTCCATTTGACCCAGTGGTGTAGTGTGGTAGTCGGGGTTTGCAAAGAAAACAATTTAATACAGGACACAAAATTCATGGAGTTATTTTATAATAGTCACCCAAAAAGTCAAACACAAGAAGTGCAGGAAATCCGTCCACACACTAAAAACCCCGAAGAATCCAGCTAAGGGCTTAGATCCCACAGCAATGTCCAGCATTAGTTCAGCTGAAGACCTAGAGCCCATGACAATGACTCAGGCAAGCCTGTTTCACAGATCTGTGCTGGGAAGGCCCAAAGATCAGTGGAGGAAGCTAAAAAGTCTGTGCCAGCAGGACAAAAGGTCTGAACCCATAGGCTGAGGGTTCTGCACTGGAGCCAAGAAGCAACACTCAAAGCAAGGACCAGAGCTCCCTCAAAAAGTACCATAGCCACCCTCAGCAACAATGAGGTCCCAGGCTCCTCTGACAATCAGGACAGCCGAGTTCATATCAGGAAATGAAGCTCAACAATCTCCTCCAGGAGAACCAATGGCAACAGGAGACCCGACTACACCTCTTCCTCTCCAGGTCTCCTTTTTATGTTGGCAGCAGGCCTCAGGTGGGCCTTCCACACTCAGCACCACGCTGATTCAGTCCAGCTGGTGTTACCAGATGAGCAGTTGTCAATCCACCCTACCCAGCTACTCCCCTTCTAGGTGTCTTCCCAGAAGAGCTGAAAGCATTATACCACAGAGACACATGCATACCCATATTTATAGTAGCACAATTTATAATAGCTAAACCTTGGAAACAGCCCATAAGCCCCATCAACAGGTAAACGGATAAAGAAAATGTGGTATTTATATACAGCGGAGTACTACTCTGCCAAGGAAGAATAAATCTGAGTCATTTGTAAGTAAATGGATGTACCTCCAGACCATAATTTGAAGTGAAATACACAAGACCCACAGGGGCGGGGGATGCAGCTCAGTGGGAGAGTACCTGCCCAGCATGCACAAGGCCTGGAGTTCAATCCCCAGTACCACCAAAAATATATAAATAAATAAGACACTCAAGGGTAAATATCACATTGTTCCTCTTGTATGAGAAACCATAAAGTTAAACAAGGGGCAAAATGGAGGAGAGCTACGAGGAAGCAGGAAGAACATGCTCACATAGGAAGGAGAGCAGAGGAGAGGGGAAGGGGAAGGAAAGGTTAAAAGCAGAATAGAAGGGAAAAGTGG